>MUZC01004701.1:195286-250588 GCA_002072015.1 Radix auricularia | reverse complement strand
AACATCATTCATTTCCCTTTAATTCAATACCAAATATATCATTATCTGTTAAAAAATAAAAAAAGTTATTAACATTTTAAGATGGCATGGTAGCTCGTGACAATTTTCCAAAATAGATAATTCCGTCAAAACGTGGAAAATAATTACGGAGAAAAAGAGTTAAATCTATTTTAAATTATAAAATTAATTTATATTTTAGAATTAATACACACAAAAATAAGCCCGGGTCTTTTAATGTCGTATCATAATATAAATGCGTATACAATACAATTTGGCTTACCTACAATTTATATAAAGAAGAGTTTGTTAAGATATTATTGCGACTTAATTCTTTCCAAGTGGGTACTACAAAGAGTGGCGTAGGTCGTAACGCTAGCAACGTCCGGTCGGGTCGTCTGCTGCTACGACAAAATGATCGTAGCGCTAGACACATCCAATTAATAAAGGCAAAGGCAGCCAAAATTACCATTTATGGAGCGCAATGTTCTCTTCGCTTTTACCAAAGGAGCATACCAAACCTGCGAAAATTATTAGTTGCGGAGTCAAAATTAGTTACTTTTCGATCACTATTTGACTTTTTTCATTTTACTCATTGCTTGTCACATTCAAATAAACAAGAGTGATTGGCCCTGCTGCTTTGGCTTCAAATCTTAAACTTTATTTCGTTCTTTAATGCAAATAGATTCTATAGATCTATATGTATTTTATTGTAATTCTTATAAAAAGAGATTAGAAAAATAAAGTCCTGATAAAAATAATGTATTTTATATTATATGTAAAAAACAACAACGACAAAAAAAATTTTTTACCAAATGTTTTAGTAAAATAGATAGATCTACGTCTTATTATTCACCTCTTGAAAAAGTGAAAGTATTCTGATTTATCTTCTTTAAAATCCGTTTTAAAAAAAATGCTTAAAATTAGGACAAAAAACTATTCTACATAGGAGAATACTTTAAAAAAAAATAATAAAAAAAAAAAATATATATATATATAAACTGATAAAACACAGTCTCAGGCTCAGACTTACTCAAATTGTCATTATCATTATGAATTATCAAAATACTTTTAAAATTTTATATTATAAAAGCTAGTTATTGGCAAAACTTCTCTAAATATGTCTAGATGTCACTTTTAAAATTTTAAAAATATTTTGACGTCGACGTTTGGACTAGCGGCAAGACAAATGTCAAGTTAATAATTTAGTATATTATATTCACATAGCTATTGGTATCATATTCATAATGTCACATTCGTACAATTTTATAAACACTTCACACCACCATTGTCCCTAAACCCGCTAGTACAGTTTGATGATTTATTGCTACCTGTTGTTACCCCCTTTTTTGAAAATTAGGTTGCTGTAAGGCTGCGGAAATTAACATTAATTTCTCGATTAATCTGTATTTTCTAAAATTCATTTACAATTATTTTAAATAGATAAAATAGCGATTAAAATTGAAGAAAATGTTTTAGAAAATATTATCGATTTATTAATAAATAATTAATAATTGTTTGCTTTTTTCGTACAAACTTCTCCATTAAAAAAACAGATTTTTGAAGTGTAAACTTTAAAATAAGCTGTTATTATAAGGAAAAAGATAAAAAGAATTAAACATTGTTTTTACTTAATTAGCAATAACAAAATTTGAAATCATTGACATTATATTGAACAGCTTATATTTAAATTTAAAAAAATGTTAATCACTTGTTTTTGTTACTTCCATTGAAATTTTCTGTTTAATGACGTCATACATCTTATTATTAGCTTTAATCAAAATTATCGATTAATTATACGGTAATTTTTTAAAAGTTAACGATTAAATTTACATTAATCGATAACAGCCCTTGGTTGCTTTCGTTCCATTTTTTTTGTCTGTTTGTACACAAAATTTCAAATTTTCCAACGTAAAATAAACCACTTCTGATGGTCCTAGAGATCTCCAAATTTTACCACTGATAGGTCTTTCATACCGTAATTAAATTAATACAATTTTCGTTCATCTCTATATAGCATATGTGGCCGACTGCTTTTGTTGACATTCACATGCCAACGGAGTTCCTCTTGTGATCACATCCACGTGGTATTTAAAAACATTTTTGACCTCTAAAAAGGCTTACAAGATTGTCAAAGATCTGACATCCACTAAGCAAGGTCGCATCTCAACAATACAAGATAAATCTGCGAAATGTATTACATAAGAACAAGAAATAATAAAAAGATGGACTGAATACTGTTCTGAGCTATACAATGAAGACTCAAAGGGCGACGAATCAGTGCTCAATTGCCCAACTAACATAGACATGCATTCCATTCTCCGTTATGAGGTGGAGCTGGCTGTGCGAAAGCTGAAAACGGGGAAATCGGCTGGGGCAGACGACATCTCAAGTGAACTGATTCAGGCAGGAGGTGACCCATTAATAAACATTCTAATCAACATGTGCAACAAAATCTGGCAGACAGGAGAATGGCCAACACCCTGGACTCAATCGCTGGTTATAACGCTCCCAAAGAAGGGTAATCTACAATTGTGTCAGAACTACCGTACAATTAGCCTGATTAGTCACCCCAGCAAAGTCATGCTCATGGTAATACTAAACAGACTGAAACCACAAGCAGAGCAGATCATTGCAGAAGAACAAGCAGGCTTCAGAGCAGGAAGGAGCACAACAGAGCAGATCTTCAACTTGCGAGTGCTCTGTGAAAAACATCTGCAACATCAGAGAGACCTCTTCCATGTCTTCATAGACTTTAAAAATGCGTTTGACAGAGTGTGGCATGCAGCACTGTGGGCAACCATGCACAAGTTCAATATTAATGCTAACCTAATTGCTGTGATCAAGAACCTATACAACAGAGCATCCAGCGCAGTACTCTACAACAGCAAGCTGGGAGATTGGTTCAAGACCACTGTTGGTGTCAGACAAGGGTGTTTACTCTCCCCCATCCTCTTCAACCTCTTCCTAGAAAGAATTATGACTGATGAGCTCGAAAACAATGTCGGAAAGGTCAGCATCGGAGGAAGGATTATAACTAACCTACGCTTCGCCGATGACATAGACGGCCTAGCTGACAGCGAGGACGAACTAAAAGAATTCCTTGCAAAGCTAGAGAAGACGCCGAAGGCCTATGGCATGGAAATCAATGCAGAAAAGACCAAGTTCATGGCAAATAAAAATTTCACAAGTGAACTACGGATAAACGGGCAAAAACTCGAAGAGGTCCCTACCTTCAAATATCTAGGGGCTGTAATATCCGATGAAGGCTCAAAACCAGAAATTCTTGCCAGAACGGCCCAAACAACTGCAGCACTAAGCAAACTGAAAAACATCTGGCAAAGCAAGAAGCTCTCCCTGAGAACAAATATTCGACTCTAGCGATGTCAGTCTTCCTTTATGGTTGAAAGGCTTGGACGCTCACCGCAGACCTCCAAAAAAGAATTAATGCGCTTGAGATGAGATGTTTTCGAAAGGTATCATCTCCTACACGGCGCACATCACGAAAGAAGCGGTCCGCGACAAAATAAGTGCTATCATTGGCCCTTACGAGGACCTTCCCACGTCAATTAATAATAGGAAACTACGATGGTACGGACACTTGACAAAATCTGGAGGTCTCTCAAAGACTATATTGCAAGGCACAGTCCAGGGAAGAAGGAAAAGAGACAGACCAAGGAAGAGTTGGGAGGACAATATCAAAGAGTTGACCGGCCTTTCATTTAGCTATTCCCAGAAGGCAGCTCAGAACCGTGACACCTGGCATGAGATAGTGCGCAGCTCAAAATGGTGCCCCAACGACCCAGCGTCGGGTTAAGGGACAATCAGATCAGATCAGATATTTATTTTCTATAGTTCTAACACTAACCATGCTAGTCCATAATGGTTATTGCACTTTGATGCTCAAAAACTCTCTCAATCATAACAAGTATTAAAATTTCTTAAATTTGTCTTTGTTACAAGACTCTTTCAAAATTTTGGAAGACTGATCTACAATTTTGTGAACGCCAAGTAAAGGACTTCCTTCTGTGTCCATCTTCTCAGGGAACTTTAGAAAGAGATAGCGTTGAAGAATTCAACCCATTTAGAGATATATATTTTGATGTTATCCTTTCAGTACTGCGGCGCTGATCCATCTATAGAGCTTTAAATCAGTTACATAATCTTGGGATCTATTCGTTCACTCACTGGAAGCAAGTTTGAGTAGTCTTACTTTCTCATCCGCCATACAATATGTACTGAGGTGTTTTGTACTTTCTGGAGTCTTGGCATTTGCTTTTGAGGCTATCCCCCACAGAATACTTTTGCGTAAATCAGTTATTGATTTAATTAAGGCAACTGCTACATCATTTGCTGTTCTTATATTCAATAGAGAACATAACTGTCTCACGGCACGTAGATGAAATAAATGAGACCTGGTAACCGAACTTATTTAAATAGAAATAGAGCTCAGCGTGAGTTTACTTGTCCTAGAGGAAGCCAAAATCACTGGCGGTGTTGTACGGGGGATGTAATAGTTTGTGTCCAGTGTCCAGGCCACTTTTTCTTAGGAGTGGCTTAACAAAGATTGCTTTAATATATATTGCATTACTATTAAGGGGCCGTCCATCATCGACATCATGGCCTGGGGGTGGGGGATAGGTGGGGGGCACGCATTTGTGACATCATAATGAGGGAGTCTAAGCTTTTGTGACGAAGTGTGACGAGGGGTCAGAGGCGTAACTGTGTTTTTGACGCCCTTGGCTAATTTATTTTTGGCGTCCTTGACAAATGGGCAAGTTTCAGCTTTGCGACTTTTTCCAATTGTTAGAGAAAAAAAATGATTCCTTTTATTTTATTTATGACTATAATGACTTTATCTGACAGCGAAAGTCTTGCAACGTTGTGTATAAAAAAATCAAAAGACAGAAACAAAACTAACTTGCAATTTATTATTTACTAAATTATATTAAATAATACCAAATGAATTGGTGGATAAAACTGGATATTGTTGCTTTAATATAGACTACAGCCAAACTTGACGTATCATGTATTATAAATAAAAACAAGTATCAATGTGACATACTCAATATCTCATACTTAGGCTAACGATTGAAACTCACAAATGAAGAAAATTTAAGTAACACTCCACCGACTTACTCATATGTCCATACTAAAGGTGCAAAGCTCAAAGCTGAACTTTTCTTGCTTTAAAGTTTGCAAAATTAGTGATTATTTCATCGAAGTTTAATTGACTGGTAAGTTCACTTTCGATGAAAAGAAGAGCTAGAAATTATGTCCGTTGTTGACCTGACGTCGATCTCAAGTAATTTTTTAAATATAATTTTTAGTTTGCTGGAACTTTTTTCATCAGTGGCTATTGTGATTGGCTCAGTGTTTCCTCTAAAGTTCGTTGGTCTGTGTGCAATTATAAAAACTCGTGTGAAAAGTAGTATAGCATCCAATTTTTGCGTAATATTGTACAAAGTGTGCTGCGCGGTATTCTAAATAATCTAAACTGCGATGCGGCGTCGGTCAGATATCTACGCACAGCTTCAAGGGAACATTGTGTAAAGTATGGCCCCATCTCAAAATTTCGCTTTTAAGTCAGTGCTGCTTGTACCGAGACGTCAATAAGTCCACCCTTTTCAAGCCACTCTACTATTTTCATTTTGTAAAATTGTTTTGGGTTTGTTTTTTTTTTTGTAATTTGCCACGAATTTTCGTGATTTTGAATTGGTGGGTGTACATTTTTCCAGTCCAAATATTATAATGGTTTAGTTTAAATGGAAAATATTTAAATATTATTAATTATTCGTGAGTATAAAATTGAAACATTTATTTAAATAAAAATCTAGAGATTTAGCGGCACCCTTTTGAATTGGCGTGGGCGTGGGCCGGCGCTCTTGGCAACTGTCCCAATACCAAGCCGTTTTAACGTCACTGTCAGTGGGGGGGGGGGGGGTAAAAATCGGCCAATATCGCCTGACGTAATTGACGTCGTTTATGGACGGTCCCTAAATAATATGCTGCTGTAAGAATCAATTTTGTAAAGGTGATATGTTAATTAGATTTGTTATTGTTATGGATTACTGAAACTGAGACTTGGTGTAAATAAAATGGGTAATTTCTTATTTCAGCGCAATTTAAGAGAGTTTATTTTTTTGCTCCACAAAAATAAATTGCGTTAATATAAGTATAAGAAATTACCGGAAAATGAGAAGAAAGATGACGAGAGAACTTTTAGCTAAAATTCAGTGCATACAATGTAAGTGCAAGTGTTAAAATGGAGTTCATGTTAAAAAGTAAGGTAGGTAATTTATGAACATTAGCTAGTAGTGTGGAACTATTCATTTTAGTCTGAGATGCCTTAGATGACTTTAGTACCAGAAACTGGTGTGCTGTGGTTTATTCAGTTGTCGTTTCATTTAAAGTTGAAGATGAAAAGCATTATTTTATAGGTTATTTTTAGCATTTGATTTGCTTCACTCATACTCAAGGTGCGAACAAATGTATTTTCCTTTCTATTTAAATCTTACCAACATTGCCAGTAGTAATTGAAGTTAAAGGGTTCCATCCAGTTTAACTGCTATATTTAACTCGACCTTTGTTAATATTAACTCACCAAACCTATTTAGTCGATGCTTTAAAGTGGAACCACAAAATTTTTAAAGTATCGTAGCATTTTAACATGGGTTATGTCGATTATTTTACTTCACCCAAATCTAATATTAATATACACCGATACCTCGAGATACAAGTTTAATTTTTTCCGTAACTTTTTTGTCAATTCAATATATGTCAATTTCCCCATTGTGTCAATTCAATATAGGCCTATGTCAATTTCCCCATTGAAGAATTAATCCGTTCTTGCCACCAAAAATGAATAAAAATGATGATTTAAATTCTGAAGCATGACATACTTTATGGTTGGCCACTCATATGATTGTTTTCTTGGTTTAAAAAAACACAACATTTTAGCACAGTTTATTACACGTTAAAATATTACAAATACTGTCTCTATTTAAAATTTGTAAAAATGGATGATCACACACGAAAACAATACACTAACAGACCGAGTGCTAAACACATAATTTAGTAATAAATCGGGGCTGAAGAGCTGGCTTACAAATAAATTTCCAGGAAAGAGAGACTTTCCATTTCTGCATCACTAATTATGCACATTTTCGCACAATATGGGATAAACTTTTTCAGAAAATTGTTTGCTTGTCATGCGAATTATCCATTATGAGAGGTGCTCGTAATGAGAGGTTCAAATGTAGTTGTAACTCAAACTTCAGTGTAATATAACCCCTCCCTCCCCTACTTTTCTTAGCTTATATCAGCCAACATCCCCACCACCCATAATGGGGAAATAAAAACAAAAAACAACAAACCATCTTTGGTATTCTCTGCTTTGGAGAGAGTTATAGGCCTACTTATACCGTCTTTGAAATATGATTTAAAATTCGTTGATTATCACTAACCTTATTTGCTAAGCGTGGTCTTTTGCCAAATATAAAGAATTGAATAAACTAATTTCAATATTTTAACTGCCAGGGAAAAGAGAATTTGTCCTCTATTAGAATCTATTTACTATTTTTGACATAAAATATTGAGAAACTTTTGATGAACTTCAAAAAAGAAAAAAAAAAAGGATTCCATAGAAAATTTCTTTTAAGTTTATTTTTATTAAATTTTCAATCTCCATTAATCAGTTTTTGTTTCATTTGAAAGCCTTAACTGCTAATTAAAAAAAAAGCCTTTGTGAAATTCACATACTCAAAAGAGATTAGTTGAAGTTTATTTGTTTCCATGGAAACTAAAGACTAAAGAAATTTTGATTTCTTTTCAAGCTATTTGCCTCTTTTGTTAGACCGGATTAGAAAATTTTATTTGAAATCATGCAGGAAGAGAAATACAAAATTAAGATTTTACACCCTCACTTCTCCTTACTGGCAGTTAATTTTATTTTATTTCCATGTTTGAAATGCTTAGCTTTTTAGGCTTTTAAATTTAGGTTCTAAGAAATATTTGCCTGCGAATACTTCACATTGTACTAAAATTTGTTAGTGTTTGTAGTATGTGCAATATACAAAACTGGAATGAATGAGATTAACCCGCAAATATAAAAAACTTTTGCCATTCAATTCCTGAATTTCAGTATAATATAATGATATGCAATATTTAGGATATCTGATGAGTTATGCAGTTGCAAGAAATAATTAAATTGAAACAAATCTACAAGTACATATTAAATTTAATGGCTTAATATCTAATTAAAAATGTATGTGGAATGTGGACTACTTATATTAGTACTGATTTTTTGCTAAAATATTTACAAAAGGTAAAAACAATTTTAGTCTTAACTTAGACAAGTAAGACAATCTTATTTTTTCATGGTAAACATTATTCAATGTTATCTTTTAGTGCCATCAAAACATTAGTACATTTATTTTCATTACAACTCAAGCAACTTTTTAAAAATTCTGTACAACTTGTGAATTTATCTGACTGTATTTCCCCCTTCTTAAAATAATACAGTACTTTGAATTTACCTACTCTATAAAATTATGATCCGTAGCAATTAAGGATTATTTTCATTAATAAAAAACCATATTTTTTTTCTTAAATAATTACACTATCATTCTTGTTTTATTTTACATTTGTTTTTCACTATAAACTAGGGCTGCGGAAATTACCGATTAATTTTGTGATTAATCGGTAACATTCTTTATCAATTAAAATTATTTTAAACGATAAAATAGTGATGAAAATTTCAAATATTTTAAAAATTTTTTTTCGATTTATTAATAAAGAATTAAAAATTAATAATAGTTTGTTTTTTACGTACAAACTACTCCATTTAAAAAATGGACTAAAAAAGTGTAAACTTTAAAATAGCATGTTTTATAAGGACAATGTTATTAAAAAAAACATTCCTTTTAATTAATTAACAATAAAAAAATTTAAATTCATTGACATTATTTTTAACTGCTTGTATTTAAATATATTTGCTAACAATATTATATTTTAAATTAAATTACATTAAATACTTAAGTTATGGGATAAAAAAGATGATTTTTATGTACTTGTTAACCATAAAAATTTTTTATATAGGCCTACAGCTGTATTACTTTTATATTTTAAAATTTAATTTGAAATTTTCATCCTAGTGCCTAAACTTTAATGCGTTATTTAACTTACTTTTTTTGCTAACTATGTTTTAAAAATAACTCAATAGAAAAAAATTTAATTGCCTATTTTTATTACTTACCTTGAAATTTTCAGTTTAACGACATCATACACCTTTATTTTTAGCTTTAACAAAATTATCGATTAATTAAACGGTAATTTTTCAAAAGTTAACGATTAAATTTAATTTAATCGATAACAGCCCTACTATAAACAATTCCTAACATTTTGTGGGAGACCTAGAAAATTTTGTAAAAAATTAAATTTTAAATAAAGATTAGCTCTTTAAAAGAAGACAATAAAAATGTACCATGTGCTGAAGGGTAGTTGTAATTTATTTAATACTGTTTTAGTTTTAGGCTTAGGGTTTTACATTTGTGTGAGAAACATTTGAAGAGTGCAACCGATTCTTATAAAATATTTAAAAGCAATTTTGTTCAGTATTTTCAAGCCATTTAATGTCAATCCTTATACATAAGTCAGGTTGGTATTAGATTTGCCTCATTAGCTAAACCATAGAAAAGACTACAGGAATTCTTGAGTAAATCTTTCAGTATTCCAATCTCTTTAATCTCTCCAGCATCCATCACAATCACTCTATGAAAAAAAAGGTAAAAAATAATGATTTTAGTGACATTAAAAATAATAATGACATAATGACATTTTTGTAGCAGAAAGAATGTGCCACTGTGGGACGTGGTGGTCGAGAGGTAGCGCGCTCGACTGTCATACCGATGGTCACGAGTTCAAATCCACGCGAAGGCAAGGATTTGTTTCCGGGGCCTGAGGAGTCCCCGAGTCACCCAGCTCTGAATGGGTACCTAACTAGACAATAGTTAGGCGGCTGGGGTAATCCCTGGAACCCCTATAGCTGTGGCCTGTGACCGCTACATCACTTGCCAACAGATCATCTCTCATGGTCTGCGGACGCAATTATCTTCTGCATAGAAGGAGGGTCTGTATATCTAAGATAAGATAAGAATAAATTTGCCTGATAAAATCCACAGGTTCATAGTCCTGTCTGAACCTGTGTTTTAGGGCACCAAATTATTTGGATAAAATTTCACTCATTTGATTTGCCCAAAAATTAAATGCCATGCCATGATAGAATAGCATATAATCTTATGATTTGAAGCCTACCTGTCATAATCCATGATAGTATTTATCCTGTGTGCTATGGTTATTACTGTGCAACCTTTGAACTCTGAGCGAATTGTTTCCTAGAAGAAATAATTTAACATTAATCTATTGCTTGAAAATATTAAATAATTTGTTATAAATGGTGCTGTTAGCCTAAATTTACAGATTTATTTCAGGAGAGCCTTAAAGGTTTGACCCTGCATAAATATTATGTTTTTAGGAAGGGAAACTTAACTCCACTACTTCATATACTCAAAGTATTATATTGTTTATTCTATTTATTAAGAGACACTTCATCTTCGTAGATGTGATTTCTTTGCAGCTTTTTGTCAATATTTCTCAAATAAATTTTAAAAATTAGTCAAATGTATTTTAGAAGGCTATGTTAAAATAACCAGCAATGTATTTATTATATTTAGGGTTGAAGGGTTCAAGTGGCTTGAAATTATGGAATACATATTTTATTAACTCTTCAGACACCTAGACCCTTAAGCAATTAACAGATTTTTTAAAAGTGATTTAGATGCTCAATATTATGTTCCCGGGTTTACATTAGCTAATTGGAACATCCTGCTGTAAGGCCAGACCAAGGCTTGTGTTTTATAAGATTTTTGGTTATGGTTAGCTTTCTGCACCTCATTTTTAGCTCTGTTAAATTAACTTTAAATTGTGATACATCCATTATTAAATTAATTTGAATTTGGATTCTTAAAGTTTCCAGAACATAGGGCCTTTGTTAAAGGATGCCAGTTTACATTGTCTTTAGTTAGTAATTTTAGTTTTTCCTATCTATTTCCTCTCAGGCCCTTCATGATTTGTTGCGTCATTCTTGATTGGTTTGCCTTGTGGGTTCCACTTTACTTATAATCTTTCTCTATAGTTGGCATCTCCCAATTTCCTTCATAAAATTCATCTTTCTGTTATCTCATTCTGTGTGGTGTTTTTAATATTGTCATATAAATATATTATTTTTTCTGTGTATTTTCAGATATCTGCTGATGAAAGTCTGTATTCTATTTGTTGTAGTTTCTATTTATTTTCACGTTCCTGGCCTCAATCATTACAACCACTTCCATGTTGGTATTAAAAATTGATATCTTAGTGAAGGTAGAGTTGAGGTATTATTTCCAGACTGGTTTCATTTTTTAAGAATATTTCTTTTTATTGGAAGTTAGTTTATTAGCAATATTTCAGATATAATCAATTTTTTATACTTAATGCTTGTAAACTTTTTATGGACACATATTGTCAAGCAGAGTTTCTCTGTAAACTCAGAAAAGATATTTTTTTCCTTTTTTCCTCTTAAGAAAAAAATGTTTGACCAACAATTATATTGGTGTTACTATAATTATATGCTCAAAATATATGTTAATATTTATAAAGTTTAGAGAATTTTACCTGTATGAGGGAATCTGTTTGTATATCAACTGCAGCAGTAGCCTCATCTAAGACTAAAATCTTGTTTTGTTTTAGAAGGGATCTAGCCAAACATACCAGCTGTCGTTGTCCCACACTAAAGAAAAATAAATAAAATATGTAAATTTAATAAGATTTTAACCAGGAAAAAGGAATTTGAAAGCTTTAAGTAAAAAGCAATGTATTTATATATAGATCTATGTGCCACTGAATTGGTTTTCATGATTTTTTACTAAGTGCTCTTCATTTTAACTTTCAGACACAAAAGACCACAAATACATTTTTTATCGACAGTGAATTCTTATAGCTTTTACTCTCATATGTGTAATTTGCATCATCTCCAATAGGAATTACCTCATATTTTTTCCTTCTTCACCTACATTAAATTTTAGTCCGTCAACTCCCATTACAAAATCCTTGAGATGGGCACGCTCTAATGCCTTCAAAACCTCCTGGTCTGAATACTCATTGAAAGGATCAATGTTCATGCGTAAAGAGCCAGAGAAGAGAACTGGGTCCTAGGGAAGAAATAGTTGACATATTATTTGTGCAGTGCTATTGATTTAAATTGAAACCAACCATTAATAAAAATTTATCAATTTTTTAATCAGTTAAGATAGTCACTATTTACATTTTAAAAATATACCATTAAAAAACTAATTTTAAAAACTATTAACATTATTTTTGCTACAATAAATAATTTAAATTGTATCACATTTTAGTTTCAGTGAGGTAAAGTTTTACCTGAGGTAAAATAGATATACTAGATCTCAATCTATATAAATCTACATCAGCGATATTAATGCCATCTATACAGATAGAACCACCTGCAGCCTCTATGATGCAGAATAATGCCAAGGTTATGGTGGATTTACCTGCTCCTGTTCTACCCACAATGCCAATCTTGGGACAAAAAAATATAACTTAATATTATATTATATCATCAATTTGTAAACATTTGCACAAGAAAAGATGGTATTTAAAAATTTAAAAGAGGAGAATGGATTCAAGTTTTGAAAGGAACCACAAAATCTGAAGAAATAGCACACAAAAAAGAACATTTCTGATTAAAAGGCCTAAAAAAATATTCCAAGTGGTTCTCTTTTTATCTTGATGAATATGACACACAATAGTAGAAGAACCACTGATCTAGAAGATTTTCAGATTAAATTTGTGTTACAAATTTTTTGAAGAGAATATTAAAAGATTAAAACACTTTTCTTATTAAGCATGCATGAAAAAACTCATGCAAATTCTTTATCATCCCAACTGGAATTAGCGCATGGTATGGGTTGCTGCCTAATCAAACCAGGAAAACCAAAACATTATCAAAATATAAAACTTTAATAAAATTCAAGACTAGACATAAGTCATGAATGAGTGTAGGACGCAATAATCATTGGCATAGATAAGATAAAGCTATAAAAAAATAAATTAAAATAATTGCAAATTTAATTGACATACCTTTTCTCCAGGCCATATAACAGCTGAAATATCCTTCAATGCTAGACTTAATCCATCTCTATAACGTAACTCAAAGTTTTTAAATTCTATTTGACCTTTGCTTGGCCATTTGTCAGGTAAAACTTTAGTTCCAGATATTTTCTGTAAAGACGTTTGGAAAATTTTAAGTTATATGTTATTATTATTTATAAAATAAGTATTTAATTCATTAATTAGGAATTAAGATGATGTAAAAGCTGCCTAACTTTTTATATTTTAATTGTTATATTGCATTTTAATGAAATCAGTTGAAAAAAAAATAAATAAATACTTTCACCATGAGTTTTGTACTCCTTAGCAACCATCCCCCCACTTCCAGCATTTTTTTAATTATCATGACATTAGATGAAATTCAATTTTTTGTTTTCCATCACTGATTGTCTGGCACAATCATGGTTCCAATATATACGCCACATTGCCATTAGACGCTTTATCTCAATGATGATTAGAGGATAGTCACCCATAACTAAATGATCTTTTGATATGAATGTTAGATAAATAGTGATTTGAACTATTTAAGCATACAATTCTTAGCAAAGGCAAGGTGTTGCACAATTTGTCTTTTGATAGGTCTAGATTTACTGGTTGTATTTTTAAAAAAAAATCACCTCTGGTTTAAGATTACCAAATTCCTGAATTCGTTCTATAGCAACTGAATGTTGTATAACCTCAGTCATTTGCTGAACCACAGTGGTAAGAAACACAGAGAACTGGAAAATGTTGAAACAATTATGAACCCTTTAAATATAGGATAAAAAAAAAAAAATTCCAAATAATTTTAAAAGTTTTTCCTAAATTTTTTTTGTATCATATCTTTAAAAATGATTAATTTTAGTTTAAGAAATAGATAACTATTTTGAAATCCTAGTTGTGTTATTGTAACAATTATTTATAAAAAATACAGAATTTATTGTTCAAACCTCCACACAATATGAAATAGCTAATCCAATATGTCCTCCAACAAGATCAACTGTAGTGACTGCAAACATCATAGCAGCTAACACAAAGATCATCCCAACATTTCCAATCATAATATTGAGCCAACTAAGAAAAGGAAAATAAAGATTCGAAATTAAAAATTTAAAAAAAAGTCTTAATTTCACATCCCATTTATAATTGATATACAATTTGAAAATGCTATCTGTTAAATTAAACATGTACAAGAACAAAGTTAACTTCATATAAAATACCTAGAGCTGGCAAACAAAGTTAACTTCAAATAAAATACCTAGAGCTGGCATACAATATAAGACTCTTGACTACACTCTCATCTACTTTTAGAATAGATTCTTGTAGAAAGCGTTCATGGTGTCTAAATGCCCTAATTGTAGTTACACCTCCGATGGCTTCACTAAAATGTGAGTAAATTGGTGACTTTGCCACAGTGTCTATCCTCTGTAGTTGGCATGCAGTTGGTAAGTAAAATTTCTGAGAAATATATTAACTGATTTATTGAAGGGTAAAAAAACCCCAAAACTTTTTAATTAATTGAAGAAAAAAAAAACAAAAAAAAAACCAACAATCACACAAACACCATTTTTTGGCGTTGAAAAAAAGTTATATTAAAATTGTTAACTTAGCTTTTTTAGCACTTTAGGTTAAAGTGAAGAAAACCCCCCACATAAAACAAGATTTAAAAAGGTTTGTAAAAATATTTTTTGTGTGTTTAAAATTTTTTTAAATAAAATAATCTTAAAATTTAAATGATTTAAATAAACTTACCATTACAAGATAAAACAGCAAGAAGATAGGTATGATGACAGTAACAAATAATGGCACATTAAGACAAACAACTAATACTGTTCCTAAGACTTGATTCATAAAGTTTAACAAGTCCACAAATGCCATCGGCAACCCATAGTCCATTATATCAGTATCCACTGAAAATCTATTTAGTATCCGACCCACTGGGGTTGAGTCAAAAAATTCCATTGGAGACCTGAGAATTTCCACAATATATATAAGTTATTTCAAATCAAAATACTGGAAATTAAATGAAATGTTAACTCAAAGTACAAATATATAAACTTGACAGCAGTTTTCATAACATCTGAAATGGAATAAAATTCTTCCAATCAATAGACCTGTAGGAGGTCGTTAAAATTATTTAGGCAAAAAATTTATATGAATAGGACATGAAAAACTTGATAAATTGTCTATCTCTTGAATTAAAATTTATTTTATTTTGGAGATGAGAAAATTAGAAAATTTTTAAATGAAAATTGTCAATGTTTTGCCAGGTATAAATCCCCATCCTTCTGGTGTTGAATATAGTACTATTAAACCGCACATCCAAATAACTGTAAAAAAAATATAAATATAAAACTTTAACAAAAAGTGGGATAACTAAAATACTTTTGAATTAATCACAGCTCTTGATAAATTTTCGGTGAAAAAAGAAATAAATCTTTCAGCGATTCTCAAGAAGTAAGGTCTAGAGTTCAGTTGGAAACTTGGGAAGGCTTTAATCATACAGGATTTGGTGGGGGGAGGTGGGGGTCAAAACCTGTGCTTAACACTTATTTCTTAACATTCTTATAAACATTTTCACACAAAAGCTGTGTAAATGTAAAAATATGAAATTTCATTATAAATGAAAAGCAAATGCATACTACAAAATTAAATTAAATTAATTGCTACTTTGCAATAGAAAACTAAAAGATTAAAAAATGTACAATGCTTCATGATTAGAGCATCACGCATTATAAAATGGGTTAAAATAAACCAGAAAACTACCTTAATACTGCTCTTAACATTCCATTATGGAGGTTATTTGCAGCTCTTATTGCACAGTCCCAGAAAGCTGTAAATCCAATCATAAATAACACGACTGAGGATGAAAAATATGTGGTATAATTATAGTTTCTTTAAGACCATATTTAAAAAAAATAATTTGTGAAGTCTGATGAGACAGTTCAATAGGAAATTAGATGATATAAGAAATGAAAATAAATATATGAGCGTCCAGGAATAGAAAAAATATAAATTATTATCCTCACTCAAGTTAGAAGTGCTTGGGGAATCAGATTTAGGAGTTGAAAATTGAATTCAGTGAACAATAATTTATAAATTGCACTGGTTATAAAATATACTATTCCATGGATGGCATCAAATTACAAATATTTGAAAAATAACTTTCAAATAAGCATATTATATTGTCTTACAGCTTGCCCTTGAATAAATACAAATGTAAGCACAAACAATGTGTTGTTAAAATTTTATATTTTTTGTTACAGACCAGTAGAAACACAGCAAAAACAAAAACAACAACAACAACACAGAAAGGACAATCACAACAAAACAAAACACTTAAAATGATACATTTCCTTATATAATTCATTATGCTAATCAATGGTTATGAGAGACCTTATAATAGAAAGAAAAAAGGGAGGGGGGTTAAGCAAAAACAGAATCAGCTCATTGACTCATTGCGACATCAAGAAAGTTCCAATTAAGGATGCAATTTGTTCATTGAAAGATAAGTGGATGTTCATCTGGTTATAGAGGGCAGTGTGGTCAGGGTAAAAAAATTCAATTTGAGATGTAAGGTTACATAAAAAAACAAACAGGCAAAACAAGTTAATAAACAGAGCATATACAATAATATATCAAAAGTAATAGCATCAAATTCTTACATTGAATAGCACCAAATGCACCATAAACACCAATGTAGAGTTGATTTCTTTCACTGTATTCCGTTGTATTAGACAGTGACAAGTTTATAAGCATGGGGTCAGTTGCCCAGAACTGTATCCAAAAATTGGATTCTATGTTTACAATTTGAAAAAATGCAAGAATGATATAAGCAAGAAAGATTCCAGGTTTACTGGCTGCTGAGATCCAGGCAAAAATGACTTTTAGCTTCACCTAATGGAGCATGTGAAAGATAAAATATTATCTCAGAAATGTACACTCTGAAAATATATTTTAAAGGATTCAGAAAATAAATGTACTCTTGTAAAAATATATTTAAGGCATTTTTTTAGGTTAAGAATCAAGAACAAAAATTCAAAATGAATTTTTATTGCCAAAACTTATTAGCTAAAATATTCATATTAAATATTACAAAAAGATTTTGAAAATATTGAGAATCAAAAGAAGTTTAATTGGTTTTAGTATGTCCCAAACTTTTGAAAATCGAAACTGTATTTAATATGTAATAAAGGATATAGAAATGGTTTTATATTTTATTACCTTCAAATTCTTTTGCAACAGAAGATATATTTTATTATGTAAGAAAAAGCAACTGCATTTAGATGAAAAAAAAAGTTTATAGAACAAAAACAATTTCAATAAATTAATCAAATATCCCCCTTACCGTCCCTTCCGTTATTTTTTCACTGTGAATTATTTTCCCCAAATCATCATTGGTTTGATGTAGCTGGCCCAAGTCTGTGTTAGAAGTTAGATGTCTTCTCTCAAGTATGTTTTTTGACACCAAAGGATATCTATAATTATATTTAAAAAAACAACAAATGTTTGATCACTCTAAAATTAGGCATGTCTAAGTTTATATTTAGATTTAATGTCAACTACTTTAACTTAATGATAATTTTGTACCCCTTAAATTTAATTTTAATTGTAGAGAGGCAAATTAATTTTATAAAAATGTGTACATTACCTATCAAGAGAGATATCTGGCTTATATTTTTCCATTCCAAAAAATATAGATTCTTCACTGGTAACTGTTGATTGCAGTATAGATTGTTGTTCATGATGTATATATGTGGATGAATAAAAAATATAAATGTATGTACTACTCCCAATGACACAGAGAGAGATACACACACACACACTCTCTTACTTAAATTTAAAAATACAATAATGCATTTTCATAACACTTTTAATTAAATCTGAAGTGTTTAAAGTACATTTAAAAAGATGTTTGTTTAAAATAACTTACAGTGAACAATACTCAAAGATCTTTCAAAAAAATCTACATCAACATTCCTTTCTCTCTCTGAAAAAGAGTTGGACAATAAAGATTCAGTCTCTTCATGCTTTTCTGGAAGTTTTAAAAGTTCATCATAGTAGCTCTCTTTTGATATGAGATCATCAAAAGATCCAATGTGACTGACTTCCCCATTTCTGAACATCACAATGGTGTCAGCATAAGGCAGCCAGTGAACTCCATGTGTCACAAGAATTCGTGTCTAAAAAAAAAACATGAAAAATTTAGTCATTGTAGATGAGGCGAGCATGAAAATTGAGTTGCATTGTTTGCACAAAAAATTGCTGCCAAAAGATCCTGAGTTTTATTTGCAGTGAAGTCATTTTGTAGCACTAACATGTGTCTGTAGTCTACCTCTAGCCCTCTAACAATCAGAATTTCAAATAAGTGGTTTGATTGAATACTTTCATGTTGTGGTATTAAATATGTGTTTGAAAAATTTTATAATGAGAACCATTTTGCTAAATATATTGTTGGTCTTATAAAACTACTGGTGTCCAGTTAATAAGATTAATCCGTTTAAAGGATAAAACAACAATTTATTAATGTGTGAATAAACTGGGTGGGTGAAAATCATGTAAGACTTGATGGGGCAGTCTGTTGTTTCTTTTTGTGAGACGAGAAGGTGAGTAGAAATTTGTTTACAGAGTTCTTTTAAACAACAAAACAAAGCAAAGACATATTAAACAAACACAATTATTATTTCTTATTAAAAAGATTGTATTAGGAGTGCTTATTAAATTGCATTCTCACTTTATTTTTTAATATTCCATCAACACCAAGAACATGATCAAAAATATGCTTGCCAACATGAACGTCCATTGCAGACAAAGGATCATCTAGCAAGTATAAATCCTTGTCACAATACACAGCTCTAGCCAAGGCAACTCTCTGCTTCTGGCCTCCACTTAAATTTATGCCCTAGAGATGACATATTAATTGGGGTAAAAGATTTGAATGAACTAAAAGATTATGCTAAAAGTTTTATTTAAATATTGGTATTTTTTTAAGTACTGTAAGATTATGTAAGATTAACAAAAAGTATTTATAAAATAATGTAATTTGTCAACCTTTTCTCCAATTTCTGTTTCATCCCCTTCAGGTAAAATGCTCAAATCTCTCTCAAGTGCACATGCTTTAAGTACTTCTTGATATCTGTCTTTATCAAATGAATTTCCAAACAAAATATTCTCTTTCACTGAGCAGTTTTGTATCCAGGCTTGCTGGGCAACATATGCTACTGATCCCTGAAAGTAAATATTTTGGTTAACTGACAAAACAATTATGTGTAGGCCATGTAACTCCTGCTCATTTTAAAAGAACTGAATATTATATGACATTTTAATGTAAAGTTTAGATGGGTGATAATTTAAATTTTGATGGAAGACAGAAATAAACTACAGCACAACTGACTAATGAGTCTCATTGAAAATGCCATCAACATTTACTTTTAAACCATTTAATAACTCTCTATCTTACCTTAATATCAAGTGACCCTTTGACAAGCTTCATCTCTCCAAGAAGACTACACAAGAATGAAGATTTACCACAACCTACTTTGCCCACAATCATAGCTAAACACTTGTCAGGTATATTCATAGTTACACTGCAATACAGAATATTGCCTTTACTTATATTGTTTTTTCATATCATTTCACTGAAATGAGTGAGACATAAAATTTGTCAAAAAGCTTCACACAAAAGAAGACATAGATGTTTCAAAAACATTTTTTGAAAATATTATCAATAGTCAGAATATGTTAATAATCTTATAAAATTTTGTTTTACTAATATAAGAAATCGTGACAGTGACACTCACTCTTTTAAAACAAGTTCACCAAAACCATCCCATGCTAAAGAGCTCTCAATGACTGACACAGCACATCCTTAAAGTAATATAAACGTTTTCTGGTCATGTAGAAAATTAGTCTAATTTTACAAGTTCAGAGTCATATTTCATAATTATTAATAGCTGTTGAATTTGAGTTTCAAAAAGAATTGTGATAGAAAAAATTACCGTAATGGTGCAAAACAAGTCAAAAATAAATATTTGTTTGATGCTTATAAAAAAACAACTCAACAGTTCTATTTTAAGATTTAGCAAGAGTTGTTTTACAATTTTATCCTAGAGAAATAATGATCTGTTGGTGGCTCCTTACTAACCAGCTGAAGGTGTTTTACCGACATAATCTCTCATGTCCTCACAATGTAGACAGTCATTAATTCTCCTCAAGGATACTGCCGACTGATGAATAAATGAAATATATCAATACACAATGAGATATCAGAGTCAGAGATCAGAAGTAAGATTTGTATTTAGTATATATGTATATTATTTACATTTTTAAAGTTGTGTAAGGTTAACACTTTTTTATGATGAATATTTACATGCTAAAACTACTTATATTTCAGTTGATCTATTGGATTCCAATTATCAAGAATCAAAATTCAAATATTTATTTTATGATTATAACTTCTAAATATAGATATTTTTTTCCACAATTTTTATTAAAGAAAAATAATAATCTTAAAAAGTTAAGCCCCAGCAACTAATTTATGGGTAATGTTAATTTCACTTCAATTAATCCATTTTACACGCCATAAATTAATAGTGAAGTTAATGTTAGAGAGGCTAGAAAATATACAGAATGTTAATATTGTTAACAATAAGAAAGCAACAGGACATTTAATTTGTTGTTATAGCATGTCCTCTAAAAATTTGTAACATTAGAATGCTATAGCTATACCTAACCCAAACCCCAAAACCTTCAATTTTTGAAAATACTTTTAGAATTTATAGAACTCTCTTTTCCAGCAACCGGTAGCGTCGTGACGTCACGGTCGACATACTTTGCTTCAGCCTGCCAATGTCTTACCATAACAAAACTTGCAACAACGTGTGTGATCACCACTAACGGAGATCTTAGGATGCTGAAGTAGGCCAAGGACACAAAAGCTGTAGCTGGGTCAAGGTGACCATGCGAAGAAATGAGTTCGTATGTAGAGAAAGTTGCCAAGGTGACCTGTGACATAAATTCAATTCTCTTTTCAAGACATGACAGAACGGTAAGTTTTTTAATACATGGACATGAAATAATATATGGCTATTATTATTTTTATTTTTAATTCTTTGAAAAACTAAAAAAGAATCATGTTAGATCACTATCGTGAAATTCGTCTTCTTTCCAAATATAAAACATGAAATGAAACATTTTTTGAGGCCTTCATAAGTATTTACAAAGTCTAAATGTGTTCCTTTAAACAATTTTTGAGTTATGGATAATGGTGTAATACGTGCAGAGTTTCGCCGGGACCTGACACTTATTTCGACATAGGGAGGTTTTTCACCTTAGGGAAGCTTGACATAGAGAGGTCCGACGGTATATCAGTTGTCATCTACGTATATTTTTTAAAACAAATGTATTAAAAAATATGTTGAAAGATTTTGTAAGTCATATGGTGCTATAATATTGAACCAATTGGTGGAAGCAGGATGTGGCACATCTGTATATTTAATTCTCTACGTCACCAAACCACGCAGGACACCACGCACGCACGCCGAATCTCTAATCCTCCTCCTGCCCCCTCCCACCCACGCCTTCTCCCACCCACATCCGCGCCCCCTCGCTCTCCAGGCATGCGCAACAGTGTGTACCCGCAGTCATATGTACTTCAGTGTCGCCAGTCTTCGTTTGTCCCCAAAACTTTGTTTTGATTTTGCCACATCGTATTGCCCTTCTTTTCCTAACCATGCCACTTACGCCGCGAGTCGGCTTAGTTAATGTTTGGCAAGGGGTAGTAGTAAAGGGTGGGGGGGTGCCGGTAACAACAACCCCTATGCACATGTCTCCCAGTTAGCGTAGCGCGCTTTTTTCCACCACTTAGTGCTGCTGTTTGTGTCGGTTCTCTCATCCCCTTCCCCGTTCTTTGCACTATCTTTGATGAGCAAGTCTGCGGCGTATGCTACACCAGGGGTCATCTTGTTAGTATTAGAACGTTAAAAGGATTGCCAACAGTGGCGAACGAAATATTTGTAGGAGCACATTGTGGGGTCACATTTATGTTTAAAAAAAAATTGACCTAAGAAGATAACTAAAACTTTTTCCAGCAGTACATGGAATACATAATTTAAGTGTTTGTATTAGATAAATAAGACGAAATGACAAAGTATGGTGTTACCCACTACACGCTGGACATTGATTTTTAGATGGTCTAAAAGGTAACAATGATGTATTTAACATTATCATGAAATAATTTAATGTGGAGGAATAACTGTGTGTACATTTAATATGACTGCTTAAAATAAATAATACCGACTCAAGTGATTGTTGATGTATGATATAAAACATGTAGGAATTCCAGAAAATATACTTTGACATCTTAAAGTCTTCTTTTAAATGGTGATAAAGAATGTCTTTGAACTTAATATCATTGAGATATTTAAAAGTTATAATGGTAAAATGCATGAATGAGAAAAAGATAACATGAACTTTAGTAACAAAAGAGTGCAATAATCATGTCAATCTTAAATAGTCCGATCTATTTTAAATTTTAGTACAAATTTTTACATTTTTTAAATATTTGAACGATGTGAAACATATTATAAGTCTGTAAAATAGTAGATTATAACGTTTTTATCATAAGAACTACAATACCCAGAACAAAATTTATTTTGTGTTCAATTCCAATACTATCATACCAAGGCCCAATGCCCATTGCGTACATCCATATAATCTAGACATCATCATTCTATTTTATGGTGGAACACGGTAATTAAGTGATCCGTAGTTCTTTTAAGCTTACAATTACTCGATGATAAGTGACATAAAGATCATAGTAATATACAGGAAACTGGAGTTTTTTTTTACAAAAACTCTGATTGATAAAATAAATTATTTTTGTGGGTGATCAAAAACAAGATTTTTCAGATTACTCATTAATTTACCCATTACACACGTGAAAGGACGCAAAGGTTTTTACACACATATACAGAGAATGAATGAAGAGTCTAATACAGCAGAAGTAAATTCGGGTCATCTAAAAAAATGAAAATGACGAAAAACTGGAGTTTCGGGGAGCTAAACACTAAATCTTTGTATGATTTTCACGACATGGCAATAGAGCCCTTAAGAATATTTCAGGACATTTCTTGTTGTTCAGAGTCAGATGTGACAGCGCAACAAAAGTAAATTTAAATGTGAATTGATATTTTTACTTTCTATATGGAACTCAGCAACTCATTATTATACATGTGAACACAATATAACCAAAGTTCGTGAAAATCTGTTGATGTAAAATAGTACCAGATATGGTGTTGTCCAGTTGTTGACAGCCATTCCACTCCTGTAGTATGCCAATGTCCTTAAATTCTTCAGCTCTTCATTTCGTATTTTATACAGTTTTTCTTCAAAAGCTTTGTCCCAGGCATAGAATTTTAATATCTATAGAAGAGAGTCTATGCTATTAATATATCTGTAGTAAAGAATTTATAATGTTCCATTACACATTGTGAAGATAAATACTCAATTGGTTATAATATATAATTAATATATTTTGTTTGTTCTGGGAAAATTATAACGACAAAGTCTACAAAGTATAAAATTAAATTGTTCCACTGCATATTTGCTTGCTGAAGTTTCCAAAACGAATGTATTTTAAAAAAAGAAGAAGGAAAAAAAAAGAACCTGATTATCTCACACGATTGAAAGTTTTAGATGAAAGACTCACTTTGATTCCAATCAGAACATCAGTGGTGAGTTTAACCGTTTCGTCTTTCAATGTCATATTGATGGCTTGGGTTTTTCTCATCTTTGACGCCAGCACAGAGTTGATTGGCAGTAGAAGAAAAAGTGTTGCCAGTCCAGCAAGAACCGAAATCCCAATAGTATAATAGAGAAGTACAGCAGATGCAATGACCTTAGCAAGGAATAAACGTCATCAGAAATAGTATTTTTAAATTTAAAAAAATAATGTTTGAAATAACCGAAAAAGACTTTCAATTTGAAATATGTTATTAAGCTAATGCAATTTTTTTCCGGGTAATTAAAAATGTATTTGATCGATAAATGTTAAAATTTGAATAAATAAAAAAATCGATCTGGAAATAGTTTGTCATCGGTGAAATTGATTTGATGTCATACAAGTTATTAATGAATTTATTTCTGTACGTTACATATTCACGAGCAGATTTTTATCATTTTAATTGATAGCCCGTAACAGGATGACCGCTTCTGACACCATTGTATTGTAACGGTCTGAAGCCCCGTTTCTCACGCCTTTATTCTCATGTGAATGCCTTTGACCAACGCAAACCTACATAGGGGCCGTCCATAAATGACGTCACGCGATTAGGGGGCTGTCCATAAATTACGTCAACTAAGTAGGAGGGAGGGGGTCTGAAATTTTTTGACAATTGTTATCAAGGGGGAAGGGGGTAGGTCCAAAAAAGTTGACGTCAACAATGTTGCTGTAAAATAATTAATTTAATTACTTAACAAAGGAAAATTAGGCAGCGTTTGCAGTCCTGTGTTAAAATCTCGCCCAACCATCAGTATTATAGCTTAATCAAAAACTGTCGGGACTAAATTTGTCACATGAACATTTTGGAAGCCACCTCAACACACAAGGTCGAACAATTGATGAAGAGTTGGAAAAATTAAACTTCAAATATACTGGCGAAAAATTGTCAGAAATATGGAAGCAAGTAAGCATAGACAATTTTCCAACAGTGGCAGAATATATTATGCCTAAAAAGTCTGAGCTTGAAATTGAAAACGTAATAATCAAAGATTAATTTTGGTGCCCAAAACATGTAAGGACAAGTCAGTACTTTCTACAAATCGTCCAATGTTGTGATTTAACTCGTTGCCATTCGATCAGAAGCTTCTACTTTGATATTATTGCGGATCGATGTATCACCCCACCTGGCAATTCCAATCTGTCAAACTAATGAGGGCCTTAAAAATCAGAAGTGTGATATAAACTGACATAGATTTCCATCTCTTTTCTTCAATTAGTCTGTGAAAGTTGAAAACATACCACCTCGATCAGCAAAAGCATTTCAAATTCTTCCATATGATATAATAATATATTGTCTATCTATTCAGTTGCATATGTTTGAACGGATCTGTAAAATATGTCACCTTTATATTGCTTCGCAAGCCATGTTAAAGAAGCACGTTCAAGAGAACCAACACTGCATGATTGGGCCCAGTCAAATATTACATGCACCCCAACAGCAAAGAATTCGCACAATGCGAGTTGCAGCCCAAGACAGAGAGAGCTCGTGGCAATTATTGCATATTGGGGGATGTTCAGTGCAGTATGGCTAGATGAAGAAAATATTGACTTGTCTGGTGTTTCGGTTCAACAAGAAATTATTCAGCCAGAACCTATGCCAATAAAAACAACTGAGGAACATTTGACATCTCCATGGGAAGATGGAGAGGCTAAAATTTATGATTAGTGACGTCACACAAAACTCACAACTTAAAAAAAAAATCCACTTAAATATTCAATTTCTTGCATTGCTTGCAATTTATTTTAAGACGTTTTACATTGCGTTACGCATTTTCCGCTATTAGAGTGCAGCCTTACACTAA
Organism: Radix auricularia; assembly: GCA_002072015.1. Lineage (NCBI taxonomy): Eukaryota > Metazoa > Mollusca > Gastropoda > Lymnaeidae > Radix > Radix auricularia. The sequence goes on along the minus strand of MUZC01004701.1, from coordinate 224,806 downwards.
ATACATGCTAAAATGACAAAAAGTGTTTTGAAACATGCCCTTTATTCAAATAGAAAATACAGCTTTTATGGGGGGGGGGCGGCAAAGCTTTGTGACGTCATATTGGAAAGAAGGGGGGAGGTTAAGTTTTGTGACAACGCGTGACACAAAGGGGAGGGGGTGAATAATCGGGCTAATTCACGTGACGTCATTTATGGACTGCCCCATAGGCAAAAGAAAAGAAATAAAAGTAAAAGACCCAAGACCTGTATAAAAAATAACCGTTTTCTTTTAAGCAGTGGCTGATTACGATAATTGGTTATTTGGTTCTGCTCATGTTTTATCATCTGTGAGAATACTCTGTTGCCATACTTGTATAGGAGCGCCAGCCAGTCTCACGAGCAGACGACACGTCTCCTGTATCTTCTGTACATCAACTGACATCATGGTGATGATCTCCCCTGACGTGTACTGTTTCCTCGATTCGCTGCTCATTCTCATGGCCTTAAAACAAAAATGAGCGTCAAGGTCTGAGAAAGGAATGTTGTGAAAGCTACTGATTGGGGCACTGAGTTTTCATGAGTTGGACATGTTCAGAGTATAACACATGAAGACTATTCGGCTAGCATAGCATCCAATTTATTTATCTCTTTCAATGTAATATAGAGTATAATTGAACAATACCATAGGCGTTCTAGAAAAAAAATGTAATAAGAATAGAAAACTAAAATGCTACCTCACTTTCGTAAGACCTGTACTAGAATATCCATCTTCTGCATGGGACCCATCCACCAAAGAAAGCTATTCTGTTATCGAGAGACATTTCACTGTAATGTTATCGAGAGAGGGAGATTTCAAAGTAGTCCTGCTATGTTGTTATTGCGACAGATTTCACTGTAGTTCTACTATAGTATTATCGAGAGAGATTTCACTATAGTTCTACTATACTGTTATCGAGAGAGAGAGAAAGAGAGAGAGAGAGAGATATTTCACTATAGTTCTACTATACTGTTATCGAGAGAGAGAGAGAGAGAGAGAGAGAGAGAGCGAGAGAGAGAGAGAGAGAGAGAGAGAGAGANTATATATATATATATATATATATATATTTCACTGTATTTCTACTATACTGTTAATGCGAGAGATTTCATTGTAATTCTGCCATTATGTCATTAAGAGAGATATTAATGTCTATTGAGAAATTAGCACAGTTGAAAGCCAGGCATTAAAAAAATAATAATTGAGCACTAAATGGAGTAATAATTTCATAGCTTCACTACTTCATACTGATTACTTTATAAAAAATATTCGCTTTTAGAAATAAATTAATGATTCATTACACCAGTAAGTCAGATAGGACACATCGGTGCAAGATGTAAACTTAAAAAAAAGGGGGATTGGGGTTAAAATATGCGAGAAAGATGATTTTGTGTCCCGGTCCCGAAGTACAAAGAAGTTATGGGTTTAATGTACTGTATTTTGTTTATTATGGGTTATCAAGTTTTATGTACCAAGTTTTATTAAAAAATAATCCCTTTACACCGTAGAGAAAGTTTAAATTACTTTTTAAAGTTCATGTTTAAAAAATATACATTTTGATCCCGATGAATAAGTGGTATTTTACAAACGTTATATGCCAGCGCACCTCGTCCTCCCATAGCTTCATGACGATTGGATGAATGAATTAGTGTCTGTGCAGTCTACAAACGAAATAAAAATGACATCAAGGGTCTTCGGGTCCAATCGGTGCTAAATATAAAATTCAAAATAACTGTTGATTTTAATCTGGATTATGTTGGATATATTTGTTTGTCAATATTTGTCAAGATCGTGTGAAATTGAATGGGAATAAAGTCGTAAACGTGTAAGGAAAATAGAATTGATGCACCAAGCTCCGAAGGCATGATCTTTGTTAGTTTAATTTACTTTGGTATTTTAATATAGGCCAAAAAGTTTCTATGCAAGAGTATGGTCAAGAACTACCCATTAGCATGGCAGCTTAAGTTTAAATACATTTCTAAATAGTTCATATTTGGAAAAAAAAACATTTTTGAGTGGTAATTTCATTAATTCCCCCCCCCCTTATGTCACACTTGGCCTGCCCCAGAGCTTTTCCTGGCCCACAACATTAAGAAAACCTGCCTTGAACTGAGATTAGCCTCATGTCAGAGACCGAAAGTTTGTCTCATCTTGTCTATTAGAGCGGCTACGTCAATTAAATGTGCACTTCTCCGCTTGTCAGTTTTATTATTTTTTTTATTTTCATCCGTAAAATATTGAAAATTTAAAATTTTGCGAGGACAAAAATCCTTAGAAAAAGCTGAAAAATGTCAATAAATACAGTTTCTTTAACACAGAATAGACACACAAAGATATCTTTGTTAATACTAACTTGAAAGCAGTTTGATTTATTGTAAAATTAAACGATTACCGTTAATGGAGTTCAGGCTGAAACGACTAAACTACACAAAACTATATTTTTGGTGGCTAACTTTCTCTGGACGAACGCAAGAATAAAGGTGCAGATTGTGTTAGAAAGTTGAAAAAGCAACCACTTTAATTACGAGGCAACCAACACTCACAATACTGTCACAGATGCTCCTTTCATGTTAGTATTAGAGAGGTCCATTTCATGATAGTGTTAGAGAGGTCCATTTCATGTTAGTGTTACAGACGTCCATTTCATGTCAGTGTTAAAGAGGTCAATTTCATGTTAGTGTTAGAGACGTCCATTTCATGTCAGTGTTAGAGAGGTCCATTTCATGTTAGTGTTAGAGAGGTCCATTTCATGTTAGTATTAGAGAGGTCCATTTCATGTTAGTGTTAGAGAGGTCCATTTCATGTCAGTGTTAGAGGGGTTCATTTCATGTTAGTGTTAGAGGGGTTCATTTCATCTTAGTGTTAGAGAGGTCTATTTCATGTCAGTGTTAGAGGGGTTCATTTTATGTTAGTGTTAGAGGGGTTCATTTCATGTTAGTGTTAGAGAGGTCCATATCATGATAGTGTTAGAGAGGTCCATTTCATGTTAGTGTTAGAGAGGTCCATTTCATGTTAGTGTTAGAGAGGTCCATTTCATGTCAGTGTTAGAGAGGTCCATTTCATGTCAGTGTTAGAGACGTCCATTTCATATCAGTGTTAGAGAGGTCCATTTCATGTCAGTGTTAGAGAGGTCCATTTCATGTCAGTGTTAGAGACGTCCATTTCATGTCAGTGTTAGAGAGGTCAATTTCATGATAGTGTGACAGAGGATCATTTCTATATAGTATCACAGAGGCCAATTTCATGATTTTGTGCCAGAGGCTCATTTCATAATAACGTGACAGAGACCCATTTTATTATAGTGTGACAGGGGCCATTTTGTGATAGTGTGACATAGGCACATTTTATGATAGTTTGACAGAGACCTATTTCATGATAGCCTACAACCTTATTTAACGGATTCAGCGTATTTTGGATGACAGTTTTTAATGTATGCTAGTTTGTACAAACTTATTGTGTCGTGATTTGAGAAGCAAGTTTGTATTTTGGAACACTTAGAACTACATTTATTCGAGAGCAAAGTTTTTGATCGCTTGTGAGACCAAGAGTAAATACAGACGCACTTTGTAGACAGTGATCAGAGTCTCAATACGCAACTTTACTCCTGATTCTTAAAATAATCATTTTAAAAATTTTGATATGGTGCATTGGTTTCATTAAACTGATTCTTTTATTAAATTTCATAGCAGCTAAAAATCTGACAATATGAATTTAACACAATAAATAAATATAATAACCTACAACTCTTGTTCGAGTTTTATTTATTGATTTAATGATACAATTTATATCTTTCGTGAAATGAAATGTTATTTGAACTAAACACAATTATTCTGTAGGCTGAGACTAATCCCTTAAGGCCTTAACTAATACCAGGGCAACCTGCTCCATCTACTGAGCAGTGCCATACAACATTGTCTTTACGTGGGACTCCCAGTTTTTGTCTAGAGCCTGACACGACGTCAGCAGGTGTGTGACTGTCTCAGAGGCTTGGCTTCAATGACGGCAGTACGAGTTACTGTTGTGGTCTAGCCTGTTAATGTACGTGTTGGTTGGGCAGTGCTCTGTGTGTATTTGCGTGACTTAATGACTATATGTGAATTAAAGAATACATTCCTATTTAAGGGTTCGCCCCACCCCCCGCTAAAATTCGCTACCACAAAGTGGCCTCCGAACGAAACCAATTGCCCTCCCCTGGTATATATGATTTTTCAAAACATTAATGCTTGGCCGGGCACGGAGACGTTGTGATAAAAAGTATTGGATAGCCATCAAAACTACATATTTTACGAGCGACTTTATTAAAACGTTGCGTGTTAAAAATGATTTCTCGTCTTATATTTATGTACTTGTTGTATACTTGTACTTGTTGCAGCGACCATTATTTAACAATTTTTCTCAGGGGCCATCCATAAATTACGAACGCACAAAAAGTCGTATTTTCGTACCCCCTCCCCCTGTTGCACTCCATACTTTTTCGGGGTCCCATCACCTATGCGTACGTACAAATTCACTACCCACGCCCCCCAGTTTAAATAATTAATTTTAAGCCATAGTAAAAAGAAATTGGTTTTACTCTTTGGGTCAAGCTAAGAGCCGACTTCACTTCTTTTTGGATACTTTGGATTTCTCCGCAGCTAAGTTCCTTCATTTTTCATTTTTTATTTTTATTTTCGTTTTGTTTGTGTCTTGTATGTTCGTTGATAAAGGCTCTTTGCCGAAACGTTCGCTGTTTTGTTACGTCCTGTCAGGCTAACCCTTACCTTGTTTACGTCTTTTCCATTGAATTTTTTACTCTTTGGGGCCGTCTTAAAAGACGTTACGCGCCAGGGGGGGGGGGGGGGCGCGGGGAGGGGAGCGGAGGTCACGCATTTGTGACGAGGGTGAGGGTGGTGTTTAAGAAATATGACGTCACATCAAAATGCGCAATTTTAAATAAAAGTTACCCTAAATATATTTGATTGCTTGCAAATTAAGGATTTTTTCAATGGTTTCACGCGTATTACGATAGTTGAATGCAGCCTTACACTAAATGTATACTTAAAGGATAAAAAGTAATTTATAGCATGCTAATTTTCAATGAGAAAATACGGCTTTTGGGGGGTGGGGGGTCAAGCTAAGAGCCGACATAGTGGAGTGGGGGGGTGTCTATGTTTTTATGACGAAGTATGACCACAGGAAGGTATGGGGCTTCAAGTCATTTATAGACGACACCTCTATAGTTTTTTGTAACATCGTGTTTTTCTTGTTGACATTATTGAAGAAATACAAAAGAGCATTCAACTTTATTGTGTTGAGTACTGCGTAAAGGGCCCGTCCATAAATGATGTCACGCGCCTATTTAAAAGGGAAGGGGAGCAGGGTCACGCATTTGTGATGATGTGAAACGCATTGACGGCCCAAAAAAACTGATTAAATAGAACAATATTGGCTGTGAAATCGCCGTCCCGTTATGTTTATATAACGGCTGAGGCACCGGTGGGCGAAAGAGAAATTTCTACTAAGTTCAAGAAACGGAAATATTAATCAGACTGATATATTTCAGCAATGTGTGACCGTTTGATGTGAATCAAATATTAATTAGTTCCAAGAAATTAAAATTGAAGAACTTCGTTTGCATTAAATTATAAACCATTATTGCATATCAGTCTTGACTCAGTCGGTCTCGATTGCCGTTAGCAGCCTTGGCGGTTTACCTTACTAGGCTTAGTAGTATTAGGAAACAATCGAGACCCCCTCCCCCTGTACGCACCCATACTCAAAATTTTGTTAGTTGAAGACACCCCCCCTTCCTTTCGTACGTACTATATGGATGGCCACTATCTCAGTGTCTCTCAAACTTATCTAAGCATTCATCTCCTAAGGATTATATGTCTCAACAAATTGTTTTATAAAATCATGCAACCATTCAATAGAAACAACGCATTTTACAATGTGAATAAGATGTTATTGTTATTGTTATTGTTATTGTTTGTTTTTGACATAAAAGAAAATGTTGATCATATTTAAAGGGAAAATGTACAGTGAACTCCCCAACCCTAGCTATTTAATATATTTTTCTCGAGATCTCTTCATGTTGGAAAGATTTTAGTTAAGATTAGTCTTCTGTTAAATAATGTATCACTGAAAACAGATATAGGTATTTAATTATCTAATCTAAAATAAGAGTATATTTTTAATGGTTACAACTAAACTAGATACGACCCGCGGTGTAGCATATACTGCTGAATTGCTCATAGATAGTACAAATAATTGGGGGAAAGAACGGACACAAGTAGCACGTTGAATAAATAATAACAACGCGAGTGAGCGTCGGGGGGACTTCCGACTCATTGTTGGTATCGAGACATGCGCAATGCGTTTGTTGTTACCTGCCCCCACCTTGCACCATCATCGCTTTCCAAACATAATGATTGGTCGACCATAGCGAGGGTCATACGTCATGCTTATCTTATTTGCTCTCGTCTTGTGCTCGTTATAATTTCTGGCGAGTTATATATATAGAATATAAGGGTAAATATTCTAAGATAATAATAATGATACTTTCTTGTCATTAAAGGAGATATCTGTTGATTTCAAAAATCTAAATTTTAGTGTATATCGTTGATTAAAATGTACAATATCTTTTTTGGAGTCAACTGATGCTTCTATTTTTAAAAAAACAACAACAAAAAACAAAAAAAAACAAAAACAAAACAACCCCAGAGTTTTTCGGGAATCAACAATAGTAAAAAAAAATCTGTTTATAATCTAAGTTTAAAGTTCATAATCCCTATTATGAAAAAATCCAACTGTACGACACATAATAAGTCTAACAACGTCTTACACTCAACAGGGAAAATTTGAGAATCATTGCGTAGAGCTCACCACTTTCCGAAAATCCAGCACACACGCACCTCAAATATAACACGCAGTCATCAAAATACGACTGGTATAACGTGTATGGACGTGGATACATACAGCTGGCTTGAGAAGATTAGTTGGTGAGAGCAGTTCTGTAGTTTCGCGGTCAAAGCTAGTGCAACACCAAACAACTAACTTTTGGTGTCAGACGATCATTTCAAGGGTGAGTACTAATTTTATCTCAACTGCTGAGAATCCAAGCATGTAAACAGGTAATACAATGACATGTAAATAACTTAACACTTTGAATTTTTGTGTGCCTTGATCATGTTTGAACAAAGGAAATTAAAATAATACAATTCCAACAGATACCCAATATTTCAACTTTTTTTTTTTCAAAAATGGAAATAAATTTAAAAAGAAACAACAAGCAAATATTTTTTATAAACATAGCTATTCACAATGATTCAAAATATAGCAAATTATACTTTCTATTAGAAACTTATCACCATAAAGCTAGGCAATGTCCAATAATTTTAAATAACTGAACTTTTTATTGGTTTGCATTTTACATTAATTACTTCAGTACTTTAATACAAAGTTAATTAAGTAATCACGCATGGGTTGCAGCACTGAAAACGTTTCTGTGAAAGCATGGAGGAGGGGGCAATGTTCATAAACCTTTACATACAGGGGAAACTTGCTTGATTTAAGACATATTGTATGCTATTGGTATTGCACTGGTTAGCGGGAACAAGACATATCAGCGTTTCTAAGGTCACAGTTTAAATAGTATATACAATACTGAAAAATGAATCAAGTTTGAAGTGCGAGTACACAAAATGGGCTATTCAAAAAGATTGTAAAACACAACCAATATTAAAAAGGTAATCGACTCCAGACTGATAATACTGTCATTATTCCAAATCTTACCTACCAATTTTAGATATTGCATGACTCTAAGATTACTTCTCTAGGGAAGAAAATATTCAAATTAATTGGGTAAAACGATAAAGAATCACATTAGGAACGAGACAATAAGACAAACGGCTGTTGCTCTACAATACAGTCCTATTATGGTTCATTGATTGTGTAATAATTTTAACAATCTAATATTATTTCTATTGTCCTTGATGTTATATTAACAGAACATATTTTTACTTAACTTATCCCATAAGTCAAAACAGAAATATTTCTGTCAATATATGTCACACCCACTATTCAATATCGAGGGGACGGAATGAGTAAGTAGTATGTTGATGTATCGAATATGACCAAGCGTAGTGGGACGTCCCGTAACGTATGACTTACTTACATATATTCACTTGGTATTTTGGCAATAGTGTATTAAAAAGCGTATTTAATAATCTGCACGCTGTAAAAGATCACGCTGTGTAGGAATTCATGTCATTTGGTCGCCTCATGTTTGAACAAAGATATCAATAAAACAATTTAGTTGTAATTTCATTCAGTAGTTCTGAGTATATCAATTCCCAGTAGTTGAAGTATAATTCCGTTATAACGTCTTAATATATTTATTTCACAGCGCCCTTAGAGACAGACACACGCATCAAGTATAAATGTTATTTAATAACTTAGTTCTTTGTTAGAGTCAATATGTTAGGATAATTAGACCCCGAGTGATGACCCTTCTCACACCTTTCACACAGTCCATTGATGACCCTTCTCACACCTTTCACACAGTCCGTTGAGGACCCTTCTCACACCTTTCACACATTCCGTTGATGACCCTTCTCACACCTTTCACACAGTCCGTTGAGGACCCTTCTCACACCTTTCACACAGTCCCATCTGATGACCCTTCTTACACCTTTCACACAGTCCCATCTGATGACCCTTCTTACACCTTTCACACAGTCCCATCTGATGACCCTTCTCACACCTTTCACACAGTCCCATCTTATGACCCTTCTCACACCTTTCACACAGTCCCATCTGATGACCCTTCTCACACCTTTCACACAGTCCGTTGATGACCCTTCTCACACCTTTCACACAGTCCCATCTGTTGACCCTTCTCACACCTTTCACACAGTCCCATCTGATGACCCTTCTTACACCTTTCACACAGTCCCATCTGATGACCCTTCTCACACCTTTCACACAGTCCCATCTGATGACCTTTCTCACACCTTTCACACAGTCCCTCCCATCTGATGACCCTTCTCACACCTTTCACACAGTCCCATCTGATGACCCTTCTCACACCTTTCACACAGTCCCATCTGATGACCCTTCTCACACCTTTCACACAGTCCGTCTGATCACCCTTCTCACACCTTTCACACAGTCCCATCTGATCACCCTTCTCACACCTTTCACACAGTCCCATCTTATGACCCTTCTCACACCTTTCACACAGTCCGTTGATGACCCTTCTCACACCTTTCACACAGTCCCTCCCATCTGATGACCCTTCTCACACTTTCACACAGTCCCATCTGATGACCTTCTCACACCTTTCACACAGTCCCATCTGATGAACCTTCTCACACCTTTCACACAGTCCCATCTGATGACCCTTCTCACACCTTTCACACAGTCCCATCTGATGACAGCGGTGTCAGGCCGACCGCTGGTTATTTTAGTTCAAAGCGGTTTACAGCAGACCTCCAAATTACAATGTCTTTTCGGTAAAAGTGAAAGCAAAAGTATTAAAAAATATATTGCTAGTGTACGGGGAATACAAATCAAGTCTTAAGATAAAAAGTTTCCTTCTATACCAGATTGTTTTGCAGTGTAAACTCATTTAGATGTCCAATGAGTTTTCAACTCTAAGATATAAAGTTGTTGTTGTGTGACGTGAACATTTTAGTTTCATCAAACTTCAAGGGACGTCACTCACCTTTTTAAATAAAGACGCTACAAGTGACGATTTAATCTCCAATCCAATCCTGGTGCTGATGAATGAACTGTGGTGATGTGTGAAGTTTTTTATAAGGTTTGTGAGAAAAAAGAGAATTGTGAGAAAAACTCCGATCCAGAGACTTTCTTGATTTTCAGCTGTTTTTATCAGTTCTCTGTTACATTAACAAAGGAGAAGAAATAATTTAATTAAATATAAAAAAAATATAAATCTAAGACAACAATATATACAAGACTATAATATAATTGAAATATTGAAAGAAACGTTCAAATATTACAAAAATGTCAATTGCTATCACAACACAATTTCAAATCAATGTCTAGAAGTTTAATATTCAAAGTCACGTATATGGATTTCAACTTAAAACTATATGTGGATATTATTTTAGATGAATAATTTCATGTTAAAAGACAACAAAGATGTGGTTAGGATAATTAATAAATTAATTTGGGTAGGTCATATAGCACATTAGTATGTGTTGTTATAAAGTGCAGTGTTATAAGATGTGGTTAGGATAATTAATAGATTAATTTGGGTAGGTCATATAGCACATTAGTATGTGTTGTTATAAAGTGCATTAATCTAAATATATATGTATTGAATTAGCCAGGGTAGGTTTAGTTGCTGGTAAACATGGCTAGGTTAGGTAGCTACTAATGTGGGTAGGGTAGATAGCCCTTACTATGTGTAATATAGGTAGCCCTTAATATGTGTTGGGTAGGTAGCCCCTAATATCTGCAGGGTAGGTAGCTCTTAATATGTCTAGGGTAGATAGCCCTTAATATGGGTAGGGTATGTAGCCATTAATGTGGCTAGGGTAGGTAGCCCCTTATATGGGTAAGGTAGGTAGCACTTAATATGAGTAGGCTAGATAGCCCTTAATTATTTTAGTAAGGTAGGTAGCCCCTAATATGGGTAAGGTAGGTAGCTCATATTGTGGCTAGGTTTGGTAGCACCTAATATGGGTAGGGTAGGTACCCCTTAATATGGGTAGGGTATGTAGCCCATAATATGAGTAGGGTGGGTAGTTCCTAATATGGGTAGGGTAGGACCTCTGGCAACGTACACAACAAGAGCCAGTGGAAGAACTATTACATCAGCGCAGATGGAGATGGATTGGCCACACCTTCAGAAAACCTACATCCAGCATTGTCAGACAATCCCTCACTTGGAACCCCCAGGGCAAGAGAAAAAGAGGTCGACCCAAAATGACCTGGAGAAGGTAACTAGAGACAGACTCCAAAAAGAGTGGGCACAGCTGGGGACAGCTAGAGAGATTGGCACAGGACCGGGATGCCTGGAGATACTTTTTTCAAGGCCTATGCCCCAGATAGGATGACAGGCAATGTAGATGATGATGATGAGGTAGCCCCTAATGTTATTAGGGTAGATAGCTCCTAATGTATGGTTGGTGATCCCTAATGTGAGTATGATAGGTGGCCCCTAATATGGGTAGGGTAGGTGGCCCCTAATTATTTTGGTAGGGTAGGTACCCCTAATGTGGGTATGGTAGGTTATCCCTAATATGGGTAGGGTAGGAAGTAGGTATCCCTTAATATGGCTAGAGTAGGTAGCACATACTATGGGTAGCGTAGGTAGTCCCTCATATGGGTAAGGTAGGTAGTTCCTAATGTTGCTTGGGTGGGTAGTCCTCAATTTGGGTAGGGTATGAACCACAATAACCTGGGTAGGTATTTAGTACATTTATCTGGATAGTTATGTAGTATATGAATCTTGGTAGATAGGTAGTACATTAATTTGGATAGGTAGGTAGTACATTAATCTGTGTTGGTGTGATGTACGGTATGTAGTAAATATATCTGGAAAAGGGTATGTAGTATAAAAATCTGGAGATGGTATGTAGTTTATAAATCTTATATCGCAAATAATCTGCTTAGGGTATGTAGCACATAATTCTAGCTAGAAGGTTTATCACATAGAACTCAATGGTTAATTGTGTTCAATGTAACATAAATCATTTAGTAACACCGAGAGAAGCTCCTCTCTGACCAAGTCTTAAGTGGCGGGAAACTGCAAACAGACTAAGTACAAAATAAGTTATTGAACATTGTATTGGTTAGCCTCATTCTGGTTCATGTTTACTTGAACTATATAGTGCACATATGTTTTACTTTGTTTAATTACATCTTGTTATTCTATATGTTTCTTTACTGATGAAGGCATTGTGCTGAAATGTTCGCTGTTTTCTTGCATCTTTTCAAGGCTTACCCAATCCTATTTACTATTTTTTAAGATACACAAGAGTAGCCAGAAAAAACAGCATATGAACATATTTTGATACATATTAGATTAGAGGAACTGAATAGAATAAAAGTTTGCTATTGATTATTGATTATCCCCTAGTATTTCCTCTCCCGGCCCCTGTTCCTGTTCTAAAATCTGTTGACCAGTATCTTTACCTCATGATAATTGGCTGTATGACAATTAGGGTATCACCAATGATTTTTATGAAAAAGCCAAAGCTGTACCTTAATCCGTAAAGACGCATCAGAACCTGCATGTTTCGAATAACGAATAAGTAAAATGATTTTAATGTTTGGAAGTATTATACTATAAAGTCCGTGCTAAATTAACTTACAAATGTGTGCATTCCCTTGCCAAACCTAGCAAGCTATATCAACCATCACTCGTATAAATGTGTGCATTCCCTTGCCATACCTAGCAAGCTATATCAACCATCACTCGTATAAATGTGTGCATTCCCTTGCCAAACCTAGCAAGCTATCCTAGCAAGCTATATCAACCATCACTCGTATAAATGTGTGCATTCCCTTGCCAAACCTAGCAAGCTATATCAACCATCACTCGTATTATGCTCAACAAAATATAAACATTAAAATTTGTTCAGATTTACGCCAATTCGAATGTATCTTATTTTGAATCGAGATTACTTTAAGCTTTTATTTAATACAGCTTATTGGAGGAAAATGTTCATTTATACGATATCGACGTTTGTATGCTTACTTTCATATAAACATAAAATAACATTTTAAAAAGACATATAGATCTATTTGAATGATTAAAAAAAAAATACGCGATAATCTTAAAATAGAATTTTCTAAGGTAGAGAGGTGAAAAGATGATAAAAGATGTAGTCAGCTTACCTTTATAAGACTGAAAGGTGGTTCACTGTTACGTTCTGTTGTATCACCCGTGATCCAACTGACAAACCTTTTGATGGTGGTCGCATTTTCGGTTAAATCCAAATTGGAAGAATGTCCAGTGACATTTGATCGTTCCGAAATGTTGTCCTTGCTGCTTGTATACAGAAACGTGTGTGAAGCAATTTAAAGGCAAATTATAGCTAAACTTTTTATACATAAGACGTTTTCTAATAACTTGTTTTCTTAACCCTTAACGAACGAAAGTGTGTAAGAGATTAAAATAATAAATAACTTAAATGCAGTGACGTGAATAGGATTGATTTAGTGTCCTTTTTTAAAAAAATGATTTCAAGTTGCATGTTTTTTTGTTTTAAAAGTTCAAATAATACAAATAACTAGTACAAATTAAACAAAATACAGTTTTTAAAGTCAGAAAAAAATTACGAGTAACTCCAAATTTAGCGTTAAGTTAAAGCTCTTTTTGCAATGAATATTCTTTATTTAACACTAGCAATTTACCCGCGCTTTGCTGCGGAAATTAGGATTTCAGTTAGCGTTGAGAACCCGCGTAACACCAATTCAAAACACCTATTGATTTTAATCTGAATCAAGATAGATAATTGGGAGCATGTACTTAACAAATTTCCAAAGTTTCATGCTTCTACCTACACGGGAAATAGGAAAATAAGTGACTTTCAATTTTTATAGAGCCCTAATTAGAAAAAAAATGTTTTTGGGCCCCCAGCCCCACATGAGCGAGATTTTAAAAATTCTTTTTGACCAATTTTCGTAATGAGAGGGTACCCAACAACTTCCCAAAATTTCATGCTTCTACCTACACGGGAATTCAGAGTTTAGTGATGAGTCGGTTTTTAAGATTAAAAATAAACTATATTTCGGCCCCTGGTCCCCCATGAGAGCGAATTTTAACATTCTTTTTGCCAATTTTTGTCGGTAGCGTGTACTCAAAAAATTTCTAAAGTTTCATGCTTCTACCTATACGGGAAATAGGAGAATTAGTGATTTTCAATTTTTATATAGCTCAGGAAACAAAAACGTTTTTGGGGCCCCGGCCCCCATGAGTGGGAAATTTAACTCTTTTTTTTCAATTATAATTGGGAGCATGTACTTAACAAATTTCCAAAATTTCATGCTTCTACCTACACGGGAAAAAGGAAAATTGGTCATTTTCAATTTTTATAGAACCCAAATAAGGAAAAAAATGTTTTTGGGCCCCCGGCCCCACATGAGCGAGATTTTTTAAATTCTTTTTCGCCAATTTTCGTCGTGAGAGGGTAACCAACAACTTCCCAAAGTTTCATGCTTCTACCTACACGGGAAATTGGAGAATTAGTGATGAATGAGTGAGTGAGTCAGTGAGGGCTTTCCCTTTTTTTAGTATAGATTTATACTTCTGTTGTTTTTTTTTAAAATTATCAGACACTGCAAATTTCACCGCATTACTTTAAATTAAAAGTTGGTCCATACCAGATGTCATTGTCCTATTTTTGTAAAAGATCAGATGATAGCAGGCCAGTGACAACGAAATTAAAGACCTTTAACCATGTACAAAACCGGATTTCTCTAACCTGCTTTTGGGGTCACCAAATTGATTGTTCATCAAATTTGAACTTAAGAAAACAACAGAAAAGAAATAAGGTTTTTACAGCTCGTAAATTGTAAGCGTCATCTTTTAGCCTAATGTGATATTAGTGTCGAACGACTGATGTGTGATCTGTAAATAGGCAATCATGTCAGTTGATGTCTACCTGAGATAGTGTCACTGGGATTTGTATGTAGCCATAGAGGCCTTCGTCCCAGCCACATGACTAGCTAAGAGTGTGACGTGGTGGCCGAGAGGTAGCGCTCTCGACTGTCATACTGATGGTCACGAGTTCGAAACCACACGAAAGTGAGGATTTGTTCTCGGGGCCTGAGGAGTCCCCGAGTCACCCAGCTCCGAATGGGTACCTAACTAGACAATAGTTAGGCGGCTGGGGTAATGCGTGGAACCCCTATAGCCGTGGCCTGTGACCGCTGCATCACTTGCCAACAGATCATCTCTCATGGTCTGTGGACACAATTATCTTCTGCATAGAAGGAGCGACTGTATATCTAAGATATAAGATATAAGAGTACGAAACATGTATTGACCAACCACAATGTTAGCGTTATTGCTACGTTGTCAAGCCCAAGTAAGTTAACTATGTACACATCAATTTTGAAAAGATATGTTAAATCATGTGATCTCAGTATACGCTTAATGTATTTGGAGAGAATATAGAAATATTTTTTTTTTTAAAGTTCCACAATATGATACACGAAATATTAAATCTATTAGTTCAGATTTCATATTAGTGTAGAAACGGAGTTTTAAAACTATTCTATACGACTAACTTACTCAAATTTGTCTTTGGGGGCAACAACTTTACTCCAAGTTTTATCAAATTCTGGTATCAAGTAATTTCCCTTTGCAGTTTTGGGTAAATCAAAAATGTCATCATCTGTCAAAAGACGCCTTCGAGCATTCCAGACTATTCTAAAGAGTAAAATGATAACAAACAATAATTTAAAAACAAAAATAACTTCAATTTAATGAAGTAATATTTTTAAACCCAATTCTAAATTTAAGGTCAAGTTATATGTTAAAGGTTAACGAACAAATAGAATAAAGTTAATATATGAGCTAACTGTTTATTTCAGTTTATTTACTTGCCTTGAAATCCACAAAAGGCCAAGGAAGCTTGGATATGACGATCTTATTTCAGGCCATTCTCTCTGTTAGGATCAAACATGATATTTGATAATTCTCTGTTTGTTGGTATTGTTTGACATATTATTTGCTCAGAAAATAAGTGTTCAACAGGAACGGATTGGAAACTTTGTTGTATGACTTTTTAAATGAAAATTATTGTAAGATTCTTCATGTTTAGCATTGTGAGTTAAATTTTGGAGAGTCTATTCTGAGGTCTTAAAGATGTAGAGACTTTGAAAAAATAATTCAATGATTATTATTGAACTCACTCGATTGGGGGCATTCCTATCTTTACTTCTCTTCGAATCGGAGAAAAAACAAAGTAGATATGTTATAACTATGAATATATACATCGTCACTGTTAAGTCAAAATCCGTAGCATCCATTTCGCTTGTCTGAAAGAATAAAAATATTCAGCGTGTAAAGATAATTTTTTTTACGTTGAAAATAATAAAAGTCAGAATTTAAAATTATTATAATTTAAGATCTATTCTGTATTGGGAATAGTACATATTTTACTTAACTAAAAATGTTTTTACACTGAGGTCAATAAAGAGCTTTTAAGAAATATTTGTACAACTGTCTATGTATTTATTCTATTAGAATAGGCTCAGATCAGAGTGATTCTGTGGGTTTCTTGAAAGTGTTTAAATTGTTTTTAAAAAATGAATATTTGACGCGGTACCGATCAGGGATGGTAAAAGAATTACTTTCGTTAAAACTTTGATGGAAGCAAACAAAAGTGAACTTTTTTTTATTTAAGCTAACACTTAGTGAATTATTGGATTAATGCTAACACTGAGTGAATTATTGGATTAATGCTAACACTGAGTGAATTATTGGATTAATGCTAACACTGAGAGAATTATTGGATTAATGCTAACACTGAGTGAATTATTGGATTAATGCTAACACTGAGTGAATTATTGGATTAATGCTAACACTGAGTGAATTATTGTGAGCTTTTGAATGGAAGCTAATACTGGCTGAACTATATGATGGAAGCTAATACTGGCTGAACTATATGATGGAAGCTAATACTGGCTGAACTATATGATGGAAGCTAATACTAGCTGAACTATATGATGGAAGCTAACACGGGCTGCACTATGTTATGGAAGCTACACGGGCTGCACTATGTTATGGAAGCTACACGGGCTGCACTATGTTATGGAAGCTAATACCGAATGAAGAGATTGGCAAGAGAAATGAATGAAATATTTGTTATATCAGTGATCAGGTTACAACTAAATTTATGTTTGGCTGAAATAGGTCAGTAATTTTGTAATATTAATGGGCCAAAAATTCCGTTTCATTACAGCTAAATTTATTGGACGTTATCAGTATTTAGTTCTTTAAATGGTAATATTTATTTTCAGATGTCAATATTTAAGTATTAAATGCAAAAATTATTTCGTTTCACCAAAAAATCCAAAATCTGTTTGGTTTTAGTCAAAAGTGCATTGTTAATTTAAACCAACAAAAATTTCCAGTAAAAGTAAGAGTATTTTAAAAACAGAACTTTCCTTTTTGACGGTCCTCAGATATAACAACAATGTCTCTGTCAATGTCATCACACCAAAGAACACGAACTGACCTTGTTGACTGTCCTCAGATATAACAACAGTGTCTCTGTTAATGTCATCACACTAAAGAACACGAACTGGGGACCAGATGAAGCAACACAACAATAACGTTCGTACACCAACAACATCAGTGCACAGAGCTGTGGGGGGAAGAACTTTTAGAACTTAGAAAGCATTTTTGAACATTATTAGGAATCAAAGAGACATATTAGTCATTGTGTAGCTGTGATCACTGTTCGCTGAGCTTTGTCTATTATTTTACCCTGACATCCTCTTGCTCCATTACAGTTACAAGAATATTTAAGTTATCAATCTGACAGCTATGCCAAATGTTGTACAATGGTACAATATGAAAAGATAATTCTAGTTCCTATTAGCTCCAATGAACAAGAGATGATGGCATTGTCTTTGCAGTCTGTCTGCAAATCTCATATTGAAAAATGGATAAAGATAATTTGATCAATAAAATAAAATAATGCTTACAAACGATGTTAACTTAAGGATATTGCCAATGATAGCAGCTGGTGCTATCTCCTTGTGATTCTTGTCGCTTGCATCTTTAGCCAGTAACATAAGTGACAAGCCTATCAAACACGTGATACACACCTGAAATATTCAGTTGTTTTTTGAGTCAAATTTAAAATACTGATATTTTATTACAACGCCTTAATTTAACGAATCCCGTTAGAAGATTTTTCTCATTTAAAACAACTATTATGCTTTTTATTGCATATATTTTAATATAATGTCTTTTCATTAGTGATTACGCTGTGATAATATATTATTGGATGTCAGAACTAAAACCATAATTCTATTCCGAGAACTATATTCGTCAAATTTAATTTCTCTTTCTTCTCTAAATCTTTAACATTATCTCTCACTTTATTTTCCTATTCTCTGTATTTAAATAGCTGTTAATCTATCTTTCTCTATCTTTACTCTATATTTGTATACCATTCAAGATTTCCTTCTTTCACTTTATTCTAAGCCGTTTTAACGTACGAATAAAAGTGTATTTGTCAAGGTGCCCTGGCTTGAAATTAAGAAAATTATTTTTAAAAATATTTTAGAAAATATTTATTGATATTCTTTAAATCTTAAAATGGTCGCGGCACTTTTCAAAAAAATTATTTGTAGTTTCGTGACGTAACAGCAATTTATTTTTTACGTCAAAATCCTGTTCACAAAAAATGTTCACCCAATTTTTCACGTATTATAAACCTGTTATAGCTATACTTACGGCTCTAAGTATGAACAAAACTGAATTCCCACGTGGTGGTCGCTCTATCCGACTTGATAAACACCAGAGATAGAACATTTTGACAACAAACAGACCCAGAAATATGATGGGAGCTGACCACGTGAGGACGGTTTGTTGAAAACATTCAGTGAACCGTGGCCAGTGACTTGGGAGAATTTCTGTGGAGTTCTGAAAACAGATTTCATTATAGACATAGTGGAACAGCGTGTAACGTTTGGAAATAATTGTCTAATTCATTTCAATTCTTTGAGCTTTAAAAAAGGTTGATTGTAAATCAAAATGCATTGCGAAGTTCAAAATTTGGTTCGAATATTTAAGGCTAAGAAATATCAAGAAAAGATATCATTCATTCTGTGATCATTAAATTATTTTTAAAAAAACCAAAAAAAAACCAACAAAAAAACAATTGAATCTATCTTATCTTATACGTTACAGACGCTCCCTCTGTACACAAGATTATTGCGTCCTGCCTAATCTATGGTTTGTGCTAAGTCCTGTATTCTTATTAGAGTTTTATAAGTGATAAAGTGTTTGCTTTTCTGGTTTCTTCAGACAACCAAATCCACGTCCGAATACCGGACAGGAAGTAAGAAAACTTGTATAAGTTTGTTCTTGCATATGGAATAAGAAAGGTGTTTTCATCCTTATGTCTATCTGAGGGTTGTATTTAGTTATCTTTGTGTTGTATTTCTTAACTAGGATTAATTTATTGTGTATAATTACTAACTTACTCTATTTTAAATTCAAGAATATTATTTATAAAGTCAAATGTTATTTATAATACTGAAGTTATGGTATTGTAATAAAATGTTCATTGCAAAAAAAAAAAAATTATTATAACTTACCCAAAATGGATCGAGACACACACTGTTGTAATTTATGATAGTTGTGTCCATGTTATGTCAAAAATTCGTTGCACATTAATAAAGCCTTTTACATTGAATTGTAAAATTATTTTAATTGAGACTGATATATTTGATCTATTCCAGTATAGTTTGTAAATAACATACACCAAGGCAAACATTTTTGTTGCAGGCTGTCATGTTTAACTCTGCGAATCAATAAACAATACGTGTCATGAGTAAAATAAACACTGTTTAAAATAAAATATTAGATATCTTTCATGGACAGAGATTTGTAACTATTACTGTCTATTACCCATTATGTTCATTTATGGCTAGGAAGAAAAACAGAGATAATTAAACCACCATAATTAGGAGAACAAGACCAGGGTCATTAAATAAAAGCTGGAACTCGTACATTAAAAGATTTAATTAAAGGTGGAGGTCTGAAAGCGAATAGACAGTGTTAACAGACTAGTAGTTTAGTTTAAAAGTTTAGAGAGTAGAGATGATAACTTTAGAATGTAGGGATTAAATTGATAAGTTTAGAGATTAGGGGTTAAGTTGATAAGTTTAGAAAGTAGTAGTTAAGTTGATAACTTTAGAGAGTAGGAGTTAAGTTGATAAGTTAAGAAAGTAGGAGTTAAGTTGATAAGTTAAGAAAGTAGGAGTTAAGTTGATAAGTTAAGAAAGTAGCAGTTAAGTTGATAAGTTAAGAAAGTAGGAGTTAAGTTGATAAGTTCAGAGATTAAGAATTAAGTCGATAAGTTTAGAGATTAGGAATTAAGTTGATAATTTCAGAAAGTGTGAGTTAAGTTGATAAGTTCAGAAAGTAGGAGTTAAGTTGATAATTTTAGAGATTAGGAGTTCAGTTGATAAGTTTAGAGATTAGGAATTAAGTTGATAATTTTAGAGATTAGGATTAAGTTGATAAGTTCAGAGAATAGGAATTAAGTTGATAATTTTAGAGATTAGGAATTAAGTTGATAAGTTCAGAGATTAGGAGTTAAATTGATAATTTCAGATAGTAGAAGTTCAGTTGATAAGTTCAGAAAATAGGAGTTAAGTTGATAAGGTTAGACATTAGGAATTAGGTTGATAGGTTCAGAGAGTAGGAATTAATGTGATAAATTCTAAGTGTAAGGGTTACGTTTATAAATAATACATTTTTGGGTTTTAATTTCTTTACCTTTTATCAATGTAGTCTCATTACTTGAAAAGAAGGCAGATTTCAAACTTAAAGTAAATATAATCTAAAACTACACCAAATGGAACTTAAAATGCAACATTATTTCGATTGCGGAGTACAACTGCTTCATTAAAGCCTATTTAATGTTTCTAAATCGAAATAGATATGTATCTAAGTACTCAGTCTGCACATAAGGCTTTAATAAAACAAATTTTCATCACTTTAAAGTGAAGCTGAGTTAACACTGTCACTTTGTAAACAAGATTAGGTTGTAATAAATCGAATTTTGTCCAAAAGTTAACCTCATACCTGAATGACACAAAATATCTTCAAAGTCTAGTTAACTTCGATAGTAAAATCACAAGGTGAGGCTAATTTTTTTCTTCACTCCGTGTCAACTGGTGGGTCGAACTCAGTGGCGTAGTCAACTGTAACATGTAGGGTGGGTGCTAAAATTAAGGAGTTGACCAGTTCTGAATGAGTTAATACTAGAGGGGTTTGTTCAGATGAAGGGAGGTGAGCAGGAACGAAATTAAGAGGCGTAGTATTTTTTTATTTGGTTTTTATTTTTATTTCCTTGGTTGAGTTATGCAAGAGAGGATTTACTTTTTTCACACGGGGCCCGTCACAGTCTAAGCCCTATGTTATTGTGGGTGGGGACAAAGTCTAAACCCTAGGTTATTGTGGGTGGGGACAAAGTCTAAACCCTAGGTTATTGTGGGTGGGGACAAAGTCTAAGCCCTAGGTTATTGGGGGTGGGGACAAAGTCTAAGCCCTAGGTTATTGGGGGTGGGGACAAAGTCTAAGCCCTAGGTTATTGGGGGTGGGGACAAGTTTAATGGAGCGTAGTTCTGTGAATGTCTAAAAGTAGTTTATAATATGAAAGTATGAAGAATTCTAAAAATGTTATAAAATCTCTCAATGGAAAAAAAGTTAATGATGAATTTTCCTCGTTGATCTGGGTGGATGTCGTCTTATGTTGAAACATTCACCAGTTCACTTCAGCCCTCCTAAGGACAGACGAATGGACCCCCCCCCCCCATAAAAAAAAAAGAAAAAAAAAAAAGATTCCGCTAGAAGAAGGACTCAGATCTATGTGATGTGAAACTAATTAAAATTTCTAATTAGATCAATCGAAAAATAATCCTTTGTTGTTTGTCAAATAAAGATGCACATTTTATTAAAACACTTTGAATATCACCATTTGAAGCAAAACCGATAAACATCAAGACCAAATATTATTTTAAATAACATCGTTTATTAAATTGAAACTTATAGACATAGATCTATTTGTAAATCACAAGTCGCTATACTTTTTATAGGAATGATTCCAACTGGAAAATGAAATCGCTTTTAAAGCCTGATATACCTAGTAATAATTTGTTCTAATTCTCTATTCTTTGAGGTAAGTTGGGGCAACGGAAGTCCTATTTACCCGTCCGATGTATATCTCAAAAATGGCAGGTAGACTTATGTACAGGCCTTTCACAATTCAATGCACTTGGCTACGCCTTTGATTCCTACGGAAGATTACCGACTGCAGAGAAGTGAGGTTAGTGGCTGCTGTACTCAGTGGACCGGAACCTGGGTTCGTTTGAGGTGAAACACGATTGGACCTTCTGCTTTTTTGGGGGTCACACTTCCTTTTATCATTAAATAATTGCACACACGCTTCCACAAGTCCAGGAGCAATACACTCAGATGAATAGTGATGTCTGTAAACTAGGACTGTGGGGTCGGTCAACACACATTATGCGCTTGTTTATCAACTCTAATACAAGAGCTTGGTAAATGGAAGGCAGTGTACTTCAATCTTAAAAGCAGACAGTGCACAAGACAGTACAGAAATGTGTATGCCTTATCAAAGTGTCACGTTGTCGGGACTAAAAACGACTGACCCAACAGTACTTGATTAATTATAAACAAATCCATATCTTTATCTCTATTATAGGTAACTACAATACCCTGACTCATGCTCTTCGTAAAGTGTCCTTTCTGTCACTTTTATATGTCCTTTATGTGTATGTCGTTTAACAGTCCAACGTTTCCTCTATATTATGCTTATGTATCCACCAAAATATGTTTCTCTCCTCTCCGACAGTTTGAACATGTTGTTGTTTTCTCTCCGACAGTTCACTGTATCATACCAAGTAGACATGACAGCCGAATGTTATAAAAAATTCGGCTGGATAACATAATTTTTGGTGGATATCCGGATTAGCCGGACTTCTCCGTAAATTAACATTTGCGGCTGATTTTTTGCTGATTACGAAATATTCGAATAAACCCGGGCCAATAATGAAGTAATAAAACTTCAGCAACTAAACACTTACAATACTTCAGAAAATGTTAATTTAACAAAAAAAAATGTGTATATATGCTGTCCTACTAATACAGTGCAAGAATGTATTCCACTCATTTAGTTTCTATCACTCAATACCCGATAGCTTATAATTATCATGAATAAAGAAACGCGATTTAGTTAATCACCTGTTAGGCTATTGAATGCGGCGGATGTTTAGTGGACGAAGATTCGGCGGCGTATTCCGCGTGGCGTCGCCTGAGAATCTACTCTCAAACAATTTTAATGTGCCCTTGGTGATATTTTGGTGCATCCTACCACGTATTTTGATTGTTTATTTAAGATATTGTGTCGAGTATACTCCGGCAGTCTGATGTCTCCTACGTTACTTTTTGTTGTGTTCTTCTCTATAACATCGTAGCAGAAGGTCCTTGTAAGTGCGAGAATGAGTCCCCTCATAAATTAAAAAAAAATTGTATAGGAGCTGACAATGACAAACCACATGTTCAAATACCTCTAACATACAGATTTAGAAGTGAATGGGCATTACATTGTGTTAATCTAAGTTGTTAATGTATCGGAAAAAAAGATCGTACGAAATCTTTTCGAGAAACAGAAAAGTCGAATCAAAACACAATGATGTCAATGAACGTTTAAGTTAGTGAAAAATGTAGGAACAAGGAGAGGATGAGAAAGACAAGGAAAAAGAGATATTGAGAAAGTGAGTGACTGAGAGAGAAAA
The DNA here is from genome assembly GCA_002072015.1 of Radix auricularia. Taxonomy (NCBI): domain Eukaryota; kingdom Metazoa; phylum Mollusca; class Gastropoda; family Lymnaeidae; genus Radix; species Radix auricularia. The sequence goes on along the minus strand of MUZC01004701.1, from coordinate 201,262 downwards.
AAAGAGAGAGAGAGAGAGAGAGAGAGAGAGAGAGAGAGAGAGAGAGAGAGAGAGAGAGTGCGTAAACAATTCCGTTTTAATTAATTTTCAAATAGACAGTTCTAGCTTTGTAACTGGTATATTTATAAAAAAATTCACAGATAACAGGAAATGAAATGAAAGGTTTTAAGATTAATTTAATACAAGTACTTTATCTGGCTTATGATACCTGGAGCAGCACATTTTAGAAGAAGTCTTATTTCCGTTACGTACTTTATCTTGTTGCGTCTTTTCTTTTAGGCTCTACCAATAGCCTCGTGTTTTTGTAGCAAGGCTTTTTTTTACGGGAAGGGTTGCTAGCCCTTACCACAACCCTCCTCCTCTCTCACCCGGGCTTGGGACCGGCTATGGCGGAGTGGGCACAGCTGGGGCCAGCTAGAGAGATTGGCACAGGACCGGGATGCCTGGAGAGCCTTTGTTCGTGGCCTATGCCCCAGATGGGACGACAAACAATGATGATAATGATGACGACCAATAGTCCATATCAGTGATGGAGAACCTTTTTGGTGACGCGTGCCCACAATTCAATGACACCTACTTATATATAGCAAAGTGCCAACACAAAGTGCCAGCAAAGTGGTTTGATTAAGGAAGTGCTATTTTAGTCGCGTGCCGGGTGATGAGGCTCTGCGTGCCGTCTGTGGCACGCGTGGCATAGGTTCGCCATCTCTGGCTTAAAGAATGTCCAATAACTACAAAGGTGCACAAGGAAATCTAAGTCGTGAAGCATTTGCTTTTTACGACCCTTCCCCCAAATAACCATCTCTTTTATGTATAACACCTCCCCCAAATTACCATTTCTGCTATGTATAACACCTCCCCCAAATTACCATTTCTGTTATGTAAAACACATTCTCCAAATTACCATTTATTTTATGTAAAACACCTCCCCCCAATTACCATTTCTGTTATGTATAACACCTCCCCCAAATTACCATTTCTGGTATGTATAACACATCCCCAAAATTACCATTTGTGTTATGTATAACACCTCCCCCAAATTACCATTTCTGGTATGTATAACACCTTCCCCAAATTACCATTTCTGGTATGTATAACACATCCCCAAAATTACCATTTGTGTTATGTATAACACCTTCCCCAAATTACCATTTCTGGTATGTATAACACATCCCCAAAATTACCATTTGTGTTATGTATAACACCTCCCCCAAATTACCATTTCTGGTATGTATAACACCTCCCCCAAATTACCATTTCTGGTATGTATAACACCTTCCCCAAATTACCACTCTTGCTATGTGACAACACAAAGATTTTGCTCGAGCATTTTCGTGAGAAGGCTCACATTGTATGAGTTGTATTTTGTACTGAGTGGCGATGATTCTTCTTGCCTTTCAGCAAGTCAATGTGGGCCTAAAATACGCAAAGAACTCTGGGCAGGGGTGAATTATTTATTCATGAATATTATAAACAACAAAAAAGAGGTCATTTTCAAATTCTTATTATCTTTTCCTTTTGAATTGAAAATCTATATTGCTCCTGGAATCCGAAACTAAATTCTATAAATAGGAAAATATTAGATAATCTTTACGAAATCAATTACAAAACTTCTGGATGAACACCCATACATTACATACGATTTTTCGGCAGAAATCTTTTGCTTTCTATCAACTCCTTCACATAGGCAGGACAACAAATTGGATATAGAAGACTATATTTTATCACAAACTATATTAAAGGACCACCCCCCCCCCCTTTTTATGTACACAGGTTTTCCCTTCACGTATGGCGCTGTTACTAATAATTTTAAAGGAGAATGTAAGATACATTTAAAAACATGGTGTCTAATGTAATAGTGTACTTCCGTGTGATGAAAATGTGCACATACAGCAAGAACAAACACAGCGCGGGGAACCAATACTAATGTTACAGACATTTTTGTAAATTTAAAATTTAGAAAAAGAAAGATCTCATGAGAGGAGAGACGATATGAGATGAGAAATGTCTTGGGTAATTAATTGCATGAGATGAGCTGATGTCGCAATAGAGGAGATGATATGAGAGAAGAGATATTATGAGATTGAGATGTCTCATGAAAAGTGAGGTGTCATTTAAATGCATCTTGTAATATATACTTTTATTCCATGTGATAAATAAACACAACAGATATTTGAATGTTACCGCTTTTAATTTAAATCCTTCTTTCACATGATCTAGTACCCAGGGGCATTTTTTAAAACTGTTCAGACCACCTGAAATAACAAGTTGGTATGAAGAATGAATAATTTTATATTTAATGCTCATTTAAAACAATATATATATATATATATATANTTTTCAAAATAATGCAAAATTTTTAAAAGAAATTTAAAAAAAAATCAAATTGAGTGTTTATAGAGTTTAAATCTATAGTCCAGCCAATGTGTGTAGTCAAGAATTGCCAGCGGTAAAGAATAAAAGAAAATGAAAGATAGGTGTTCAACAGGAACACTGACTACATTTGAACAATTTTAACAGAAATCTTCACGAAAAATGTCAACATTGATAATAATAATCTAAAACAAAAAAGACTTGATTTATAATCTCATTGACAATTCAAGTGTTTCTTTTATGTTTTAGGGTGCAAGAAGATAAGCTGTAACATCATCTTTTGTTCTCATGTAAAAGATCTCCTTTCTGTCATACAAAAAATGTGCCTTCAATTTATTAAGTTTGAGTGGATAGTTTTATGCATTGGATTTCTGGCGCTTAACGGGATTCAAGGTAAGAAACTGTTTCAAGATTGTTAATTTTATTCCATTGTATTACAATATAAGACCAGCCTAGTTAAAACATTCAGAAATATGATAAGATCATGTGTAGACGAATTTTTGCTATAAAGAGCAATGGTTAAAATGTCAATTGGAAATTTAAGAAAATTTTATCTATAATCATTAAAAAAAAACAATATTTAGCCTTCTTTTATGTAAAGCAGGTTTTTTATTTTTACGCCTTGCAAAAATTCTAAGAGGCTAAGGATAATATCATTAAAAGGTCACATATCAAAGGTTCCTAACTATTATAATTGATCTGATTTCGTATGAGCAAAATATTAAAATAGATGAGGAGGGGCTCTCATGGGGCATTCTGTGATGTAATTTTTAGAAAGTTCCCAGGCATATTCAATTATATTCAACTTTTGATATTTGCAACCTTTATAAGAAGGACGGTATGTTAAGAGGTAGTCTAATTTTTTAATATGAACTTCAACATTATAAAATAGTGATATAATTTCATGATATAGTATTAATTATTATTATTGTTATTGAAAATAAATTTATTTTGATTTACTCTTGCGTAACTAAAGTGTTGACAGAGCAAGCAAAAAGTTTCGATATTTTCTCTCGCCTGAGACTAAAGCAAACGTCCATCAAACATTCTTATGTCGTAAATGACTTGCGGGAATCAATTTAAGATGTGTTGTTAGAAAAACCCCAGGCTATAAGATAAAATTATGCACTAAAGAGAGAGAGAGAGAGAAATAGAGATAGAGAGGGAGGGAGGGAGAGAGAGAGAGAAAGAGAGAGAGAAAGAATGAGATAAATAAAATGTATTGTATGGAGCTTAATGACCATCTTTTAACCAGACTCCATCAAATAGGAAATAGCTGTCATTGAATCATCTGTGGAATAACGGTTCATATCAGTTTTTTGGTTATTTTTGGTATGTTTTTGTTGTTACAGAATCATCACAAACAGTACCAGCTCTTCCTGAATCAATTGAACAACAATCAGAAAGAACCTTTATAGATGTATCTTTATGTGGAAGTGGCTGGCAATACATCGGGAAACGTTGCATCAAATTATTCCCAAGGGCCACATTTTCAGATGCTGCGAGAACATGCCAGGAGACTGGGGCTAAACTCAATGATGGACGTGTGGAACGATCTCTTTACAAATACAGTAACAAGTCTTTTTTTACTTTCTCAATAAATTGTTAAAATTTTGTAGAAAAAAAAATGTCCTGATTGTGGCGCATACAATAAAAAAGCACCCAACATTTAGACTCACCCATATATACGATTGGTCTAAGGAAAGTATGTGAAGTTTTTATATTATACTTATTGCAGCCTCAACCAATATTTTCTAAATGCAATGTAGTAAAAGCACCATACAGCCCAACGTAACATTTTATGAATTGAAAATTAGAAAGCAAACTTTGACATGTATTAATGACACATTTTATGTTTTAAAGAAATTGGGCGAGTTGATGCCACAAATGTCTCTTTTCACTTAAACTTTTTGCAATTAAATTTTTACGATAAATCACTCCCCATAAAAAATATTCTTGTGCAGGATTCACAATTTTAAGATATTATGATACATTTAAAATGCGATTATTGAAGGTATAGTCCACCAACCTTAAGCGAATTCATGGAATCGGTAGGAAAATCGTTTTCTTCCTGATCAAAACATGGAGACAAAAAATCTTGTTATTAATTTTAGCTCTCCTTTAACTCTTAAAACTAATAAGAATGTAACTGCATATCTTTCTTAATTGGACATAAGTATCATTAGCATTAGTGAATTCATTTCCTTCCACCTCTTGTCCGAGTTGTGGACGCACCTTTTCGGGCAAGTATTGGTCTATTAAATTAGTCAACAAAGGACCTACAAGGCTGCCAATCATGTTGTTAATGTAATGAGAGTGGTAATAGTCGATTACGACGAAAAACTAGAAGAAATAATGACTAAAATAAATAAGAAATAACAAATTCGTTCATATCTTGAAATATGAGACTCTTTTAGTTGCTTATACTTTCAAGGTTGTTGATAAGACTAAGCAGACCCATAATTAAGTAATGATAGCAAAAACATGATATGCTTTTAAGGGCCGTCCATAGAGTACGTCACGCTCCAAGGAAGGGGGGGTGTAAGAAAGTGTGACAGTTTGTGTCAGGAGGGAGGTGGGGGGTCAGGCCAAGAGTGACGTCTCGTTTTTAAATATTTTAAATTTTATGTCTAATTTAATTGTTTAAGTAAAATTTAATAGTTATAAAAATAATTTTCTAAAATTTTTTGAAACACTTAAATTAGTTTTATGTCAAAATAGCATGAAATGCGTATCTTTTCAGTGTGTTGTTCACAATTCCTCATGCTAGATAGGAGCGCTAGTATAATGTTGCGAAGCCTTGTTTTATGTTTAGCCTTACTGAAAGTGTTATATTATTTATTTTTTGTCTGCTGCATAGTTATATCTCTGATCAAGAAATTTGAAATTTTTATTATAATACAAAATATTTAGAATTCAGAGGTAATATTTGTATAATAAAATTATTAGTATCATAAACTTAAAAACAATTATATAAAGTTTCAGTTTCCTTAAAATATATGAAAAATATCAGTTAATGACATGATCACTTATTGGGCTGTTAGCCCGGGTGTTCCACTGGTTGAGGTCAAGTTTCACTAATCTACTTCTTATCATGTGTCAATAGAGTACATAATCGGAAGATTATCTAAAAGATGGCCTCACGCATTGTTAATGAGAAGGTAGCAGATAAATGATGTTTATTATATAATTGTCAAGTCTAATATCTGCAATTTTTTTTTTCAAATTCGATTTATTGAGATACTGTTTCAATGAATAACTCTGACAACCGTTGACAATTAGTTATTCTTCTTTGAAAGTCATGTAATAATCTGATAGTTATTTTAATATTTATATTTTAAGGCAGTTTAATAGGGGAGTGTGTTTCAAGTCTTCGATTAAATTTTAATTAGTTGTTAATTAATTATTTTTTTGAAAGCGTGAAGTACTTCAAGGGGGGAAGGGTCCCCGAGATTTGAGACAGGGGAGGGGATTCAAAATGGTCAAAAAATAGCGTGACCTACTGTATTGACGGCCCCTTAGTCAATTTTAAATAAATATTTTATTAATGCAAAATATAAATTAAGATAATTTTGGATAATATTTTGCCCTACCCTCCTGCCC
>MUZC01004701.1:174277-194720 GCA_002072015.1 Radix auricularia | reverse complement strand
AATAGGTACAATAGTATCAACGGTTTAGTGCTATTTTGTAAGAGGCTTGTTTGATTCAATAGGTACAATAGTATCAACGGTTTAGTGCTATTTTGTAAGAGGCTTGTTTGATTCAATAGGTACAATAGTATCAACGGTTTAGTGCTATTTTGTAAGAGGCTTGTTTGATTCAATAGGTACAATAGTATCAACGGTTTAGTGCTATTTTGTAAGAGGCTTGTTTGATTCAATAGGTACATCAATGGCTTATCTAGAAAGATGCTTTGCTGAAACGCTTTTGGTGATGGTGAATTTGAACTCCTTGTATTAGTATTGAGTTAGCGATGAACACTGCCTCTCTATAACACCATCAGCCTGTTTATCTATGACTCTCCCTCTTTACCATATATAGAATGTCTTAATAATTTAAATACAATTTGAATACTTGTGCTAGTACTGTATATTATTAGTACTGGATAACTAAGGTATAGCCGACACGTATAAGTTAATTAATAATGCTTAACTTATTGTTTTGATTATAAAATTATTATTGTTTAAATTTATTAATTAATTACTATCAATATTATTGTATTTATTTGTTGTTATTTTTTACGCGTAGATTCTCTAACAAATTTATTCTACGTTTCCATAATTTTAATACACCAGCATCATTTAAAAAAAAAATCGTGTATTTTATAAGTCCATTCGATTGTATTTGTGTGTGTGTGTGTGTGTGTGTGTGTGCGTGCGTGCGTGCTGGCGTGCGTGCTGGCGTGCGTGCGTGCGTGCGTGCGCGTGCGTGTGCGTGTGTGTGTGTGTGTTTGTGGGAGGGGGAAGTTAAATTCTTGGTACACATGACCAAGTAAAGCGATATGATATAAGACGTTACTCAAAATACTGATAACAACAAAGACGCAATGGAGCTATTGATTTCAATTATATATAAACAGGATACCAAATAATAGGTTTCTCACAAAACGATTAAGAAAGCAAGTATGAGAAAAAATCATTTGCAGTATCACCGTTATAGGCTCATGATAAAGAACTGAATGTATTGATACACATAGTAACATTTTCTTTGACAATGCTGTAGACATTTAAACCAGTTTATATTTTAAATATATTTCAGATACATCAGACAACATTCAAACCTGGACTTTTAAGATGAATGGTACTTTGTGCTCTTTTCTGAGAATGGACATTGATCAGGAGATATTTATAGAGTGCAATAAAAGTCGTAACTTCTTCTGTGTAAAGCGTCAAGGTAATAGACGTTCTCTCAACTACCAAATATCAGTAATTATTCTCATTAAAGCAATTATTAAAGTTAAAAACTAGGGATGTTATCGAAAACTTTAAATTTAATCGTTAACTTTTGAAAAATTACCGAATCGATAATTTTTATTAAAGCTAAAAATAAGATGTGTAACGTCATCAAGCTGAAAATTTCAAGGGAAGTAACAAAAAACAAGCAATTGACATTTTTTGTTTAAATATAAGTAGTTCAACATAATGTCAATGAATTCAAATTTTGTTATTGTTATTCATTGTTAATTAAGTAAAAACAATGTTTAATTTTTTATATCATTTTCCTTATAAAAACAGCTTTATTTTAACGTTTACATTTTAAAATCCTTTTTTTTTAAATGGAGAAGTTTGTAGGTAAATAAAGCAAACTAATGTTAATTATTAATAAGTAATTATGTATTAACAAATCGTAGAATTTGTTTAAGATATTATAAGTAAATTTATTAACTATTTTATCGATTGAGTTATTTTGATCGATACATTTTTTACCGGTTAATTGAAAAATTAAGCGATAATTTCCGCAGCCCTACTAAAAAGACATAGTGATAAAACTTAATATTGAAATTATTTATAAAATACTTTAGCAAAACTATCATTGGATTAAAAGAAAAAAAAGCTATTTTACAAAGGACCAACAAATGTGCTGAAATCTTTGCACTTTATCGAGGTGAAAGTCTTATTGTCTGAGGATTTTTATAACATAAGATACTACAAGGACGTTAAATATAAACATGATTTTAAAAAATCCTACAGAAGATTTTGAATGAAAAATATTGAACTTTATTTAAAACTACGAGTCCCGTCGTGTGTTGCAACGATCTCAGTAATAATGAATAAATAACGAAACAAATGAGAGGTAATTGATTATATTGACTCTTAAGCTTTTATATACTACGTTTTGTCATAAGCCTGTTATTCTCTCATTATCTAACGCTTAAACTAATTTTTTATAACTAATATAGGGGCAAATGAAATTTGGGCCAATTCATTGAAAGACGTCAATGTCTAAAACCTGTTAATTTTAATTCAGCTTCATCATGAATATTTTTCTCAAGATAGTTAAAATATCTTAAACATATACGAAAAAAGACATTTAGGGCCACCAGCCTAAAAAAAAGTTGATATTTTAATATGGGATAGAAAGTTTTTGTGTACACTGTTTGATAAAGATTTATTAATTTACTCAGTAGCTATCGCATAAACTAATTTTTATATAGCTCATAATAGCAAAACAACGACATTCAGGGCCAATTTACTGCAAGATATAAAGTTCAAAGCACCTGTTCATTTCAAAATGAATAACAATGGATACATTTAACATTATTTTACAAGATCGTTGATACTTGAATAGGGAATAAAATCTTAGAGGTTTCCGAAGAAATGGTCAATAGGAGTTCATTGGCCTATAGTATTTTCATATTGGCTGTCAACTTTGTGTGTACAAAATTTGGTTAAGTTACATCAATTTACACAGTAGCTGACTCTTAAAGTAATTTTTATATGGGTCATATAAGCAAAAATTGACATTATGGGTTCCCGGCGCCCTTTACAGTTAAATTTAGAAATAAAGTTCCCATTTACCGTCCGGGAGCGTACTCCAACGCCTTCAAAAGTTTTATGACGATAGGAGAATGATAAGGGACATGACGAACACACATACATACTTTAATGTACAGCATAATTAACATCTTTATTTATTGTTTTGATTAATTTCTTTTACAGATAAACCAAAAATAAAATATTTTAACTTACATACGTATACGCAAGGAGGACATCCATCGAATTTAAATTTGTTAAACAAGAATGCACCGCATAGATATGTTGAAAAGAATACTACTTTCTACAATTTTACCTGCAGTGCTGTTGGTGACGATAAAGTTTGGATTTCAAGAGATACTGAAATCATGACCATGGGAACAAATTCTGTCTCTTATATGCGAAATATATCCCAGGAAAATCAATGTCTAGACTCTGGTGAATATTCGTGTGGTGCAGAGAATGACAGTGGAGTTTCTAAAAGTGCTTCAAATATTCAAGGCACATGTAAGTTAACAAGATCATCATCACATTTTTTAGGGGGCATGATATCACTTCATAGATTCATTCAAAATTACTTAGTAATGGTCGCATGTATATTTTCATTAGCTCAAGTCTTGATCACAAAATGACTGACTGCACGTTGACATTAATTAGACTAAAAGATCGGCTTTCAAAATGTTGAGCCAGCATGCTAGATATTTTAAAAGATAATATTAAAAATTATATTTTGTATTAGACTAGTACATTTTTAATAATAGTAATATAAAGAATTATAAATGGTACTCGGGGTTTTTAAAAGTAAAAATAATGATCTAAGGTTTTATGAAAGGGATTTTCTAAAATGTCGATGCAAGCACTGCAATAAAAATTAATTTAAAAAATAATTTCTTCAAAATTTACTGCGCATGAGGCGAAATCTTTAAAATAATATCAAGCTTAGCCCAACGTCTTCCAAACTCTATTCTAAGCCATAAATTTTGAATATACCTTTTCAGGTGAATTGCAAATAATTTCTTTTACATCATCATCTACAAAGATAGAGGACGATCTATTCTTTGCTGAGATAGAAGACAGGAATGTCATGATCAAGTGCACAACTAATCATGTAATTGGTCAATTTTTAAAAATATTACACAATGGAATGGTGTTAAATGTTTCGCATACCACAAATGTCAACTACATAATAGCAAAGGTACAATGTCGAGATATGGGGGTATATATCTGTACAGCTAAAAATTTAATGATAAATGAATATAAGGAGAAGACAATTCAACTGAATGTAACTAATTGTTAGTGAGACTGTCATGATGGCATTGCATAAATGAATATCTGGTCTGCCTTACTCGTAATTATGAGCCATGTGAGCAAAACGTTAATCATTATGTAATAAAATAGGTTAAAATAGTTAGCAATAAAAGCTACTAGTGAAAGAAACGTTTTCAACAGATAGGATGAGTGTAGACTGAAGCCATCAATAAAAATCTTCTCTCTTTGCAAATTTAATCAAAGAAAAACCGGAAAAAAATGGAAGCATGTGCAGAAAGTTGAGCTAAGTAAACCCCTGTCTTTCCACAGAGACTATTAACATTTTCAGACCGACTCCTTTCTGCTTCCGTTTATTTCAAAGATTCATTTGCCCTTGGCACCTGTGATAAGATTTATTGCCCGATACAATCAGATTTGAGTTAAGAAGTCCAGAGAGATGAATGTAAAGGAAAAAGAAAGAAAAGCCTAAATATTTTAGAAGCGACTTGTCCTCCAAGATTTATTTAGCAGACCACTGTCCTTCTGGGAGAACCTACCAAACACTTTGACCACAAAAGTCTAAGGTCAGCACAAACGTTCTCTGTACTCAAAGCGGTAGACTTTGACAACACACACACGCGCGCACACACACACACACGCACACATATGCACACACACACATATACACACATACACACACATATATATATATATGCACACACACATATATGCACACACACACATATATGCACACACACATATACACACACAAACACTCATATATATACACACATACACACAAACACACACAAATGTATATATATATATATATATATATATATATATACATACACACACGCATACACACACACACATATATATATATATACACACACACATACACATATACATATATTAGGGCTGCGGAAATTACCGATTAATTTCTCGATTAATCATTAAATTTTTTTATCGATTACAATTAATTTAATCGATAATGTAGTGATTAAAATTAAATAAATGTTTTTTTTAAAAAAATCTATTTATTATTAAATAATTAAAAATAATATTTATTTTATTTTTTTACGCACAAACTAATCCGTTAAAAAATTGTGCAGAGGTGTAAACTTTAAAATGACCTGTTTTATAAGGACAATTATTTAAAAAAAAACATTGTTTTTAATTATTTAACACTAACAAAATTTAAATTCATAGACACTATATTGAACTACTTATATTTAAATATATATTACAACAGAGTTAAATCTTTTAAATTATATTAAATTAAATACTTAAGTTATGGGTATTTAAAAAAAAATGTTATTCATGTTTTGTTAATCATCAAACAATTTCTATATGGCTGTACTACTTTTATATTTTAAAATTAATCATAAATTTTCATTCAATAACTTAATAAAAAAATGAATTGCCTGTTTTTATTACTTCTCTTGAAATGTTCAGTTTAATGACTTCATACATCTTTATTTATAGCTTTAACAAAATTATCGATTAATTAATTGGTAATTTTTCAAAAGTTAACGATTAAATTTAATTTAATCGATAACAGCCCTAATATATATATATACACACACACATACACACACAAACATACACACACACATATATATATATACACACACATACACACACACAAACACACACACACATATACATACACACATACATTTTATAATTCCATTTCGGTTATTAAAAGTGTTGATGAGTTTGGCTCACCCAGACGATATGCTTCTATGTTGCCCTAGTGCCTTATAAGATGGCGTAATGGAATGTGAAATTTAAAAAAATATTTAAAAAGTAATTGATTGCTACAACAATAATTATATCTTTTAATTTATTTAGTTTATGGAGCCATTTACAGTTACATTCCAACAGATGAAATTCTGCTGCCGATTACCATTTTGATCCTTGTATGTCTGATTGGTTTACATAAAAATAAATTTTGAATTAACGTCATCTTAAAATAGTTTGTAAATATTATTTATAGATTCTATATTATAACTTTAAAAATATTATTCCTTGAGTTTTTTAAAACTTACGCTCGACTTCTATTATAAAAGGTTAAATAAATGTTTTTAGATTAAATTATTTGATGGTAAAGAAGAGCAAAATAATATTTTCCTAAAATCAACTAATAAGTGATTTAATTTGATGCTACATTTAGTAGCGTCTTCCGCCAACTGACAATGTTTTTTTTTATCGCTGTTATAGTTTCAGTAAAATCGCTAAGATCTCAGATCATTCAGAAATGATGTGCTGCTAAACAGATGTGAGCTGAAAAGGGGCCATCCATAAAGTATGTCACGCTCCAGAAGGGTGGGGTGGGGGTGTTAGAAAGTTTGCAACATGGGGGAAGGTGCAACACAGTGGTTCCAAACTTTTTTGACACATTGACCCATTTTCATTATCTTAACTTACCCAAGAACTCCAAGTGAAAAAAAAAACACTAAAAAAAATGCATAGCAAAATATACAAACTAAGAAAAATAGCAGCATTTTGACGTAGTATTCATTAGAATTATAAACTTTGATTAAAATAAAATTTAAAAGCAATTAAGTACGTGGATTAACTTATGCTACATACACACTCACTTATTCATATAAAAACAGCTGCTCAGTGAAATAAAATTGTATCAACAAATAATAATTTAAAAAACAAACATTCAATTTGTCTTAGCTACATAATATATAAATGAATTAAAAGGAAGATTCATAAGAGAATAAAAAAGACCAAGGTTACTTAAATTAAGTGACATTTATCTCTTAATTGTCAGCAAGTGCTCAAAGATATTGTAGAAGAATATTGTAGAAGATCATACTGATCTCGAAGTTGCTGTACAGCGGTGATTCTTGTGTTTATGGATGGGTGATGAATTTCAGCTGATCCCTGAAAAGCTTTGTGCCAACTTTGGAGATGATTGTTAGTTCGTGACAGTCCTGCATCTTGTTGAGCTTTCACACTCCACATATGTATAGGAAATAACGGATGTCTTCTATCTCCACGTCTGTTTCTCCGACCTACATAGTTATCCTCAAAGTAATTAACAAAAGGCATTAATTCTGGAGAATGTCTGCCACCATTTCATAAAATGCATCGCTTACTTCAACCACAGGTATAAAAGCAGAGCAAGGGGCATTTTTTATGCCAGACGAACATTTTCCTCTAGCGAATACATCTGTTGTAATCCGTTTTCTTAAATCTTTTACCAGACCGATTGCCCCAAGTGAAAATAACAGTTGTAGATGTGCGTTTGAGGAAATGCTTCAATAAGTGCAGCTTTCAAAACTAATTCAAAGTCAATCTGTTGTACACTTCTTGGAGCAAGTCCAGGTTTCAATGATTTTATTTCACTCCACATTCGAGAGTATGTGTCTTTTTGCTTATTTGGGAGCAAAAACAAAACCACAGAGAAGCACATTGTTTCATAATAAAGCACGCTCAGTGTGTACTTGACAGAATAAGTTTGGTGATACTTTAAATATACCATGATACATTCAGTGTTTGGAATCGTGCAAGTTTTGTAGAAACTGGTCTGTACAGAAAAAATCATCCGAATAATATGTCCACGGTCACAGTCATAGAGCAGGAATCTTCGCTGGCCTGTTGTTTGTCTCAGATGATCGAGTAGCAACAGTTCAACAACAGTAGAAAGGCGGTGGTGATATCTGTTAATTTCCTTCTCCGTTTGATAACCTGATGCAGATTTGTGGAAGAGCTAACAACAACTTCTTCAAAAACATCGACTATTGCTTAAAAAATATAGCCACACACCACATCTGCCCCTACAACAGCAATCCCCCTCAATTAATCGACTGAATCTATGTTTGTTAATCTCTATCGAGCTTTCTGCAAAATATATTTGACTGAGGTAATTGCAATTATAATTTTAATTTTTTACAGAATGTATTTTAAAAATGATTTACGAAATTGTATATACACTCTTTAAAACACCAATATTTATTAATACACACCTCGAGTTGATTGTATTTAATTTTATATTATCCCATCTCTACAAAAAATCTACATGGTTTATCATGTCATCTTTTTCTAGATTTGATAATCTCCATTGTAGGCTGGGTACAGTAAGTTTTTCAAATAGAAAAAAGTCGCTATTTTGATACAGTCGCTGTTATGATGCAGTCGCTATTATGACTGGCGCTGTTTTGACATTCGCTGTTTTGCTACAGTCGCTATTTTGCAGTCGCTAATATGACGGTCGCTGTTTTGATAGTCGCTATTTTGCCCGGATGCGTAGGATTGATACACAATTAGAGGCGTATCAACGACATGGCATCGGGACATTTGCCAAGGGCACCGATGGCTACTCTTTCAATTAATTCAAACTTAGTGTTTTCTACCATTTTACATCCATTTGTGGAAGGCGCCAAAAATAAATTTGCCAAGGGCACGGAAAACCCAGTTATACTTCTGTACATAATTATAAGTTTGACAATGTTCACACTATAAAATGTAGCAATACATTGAAGATGACATAAATGCTCAGAGTCGTCAGAGCCCAGCCACACAGTTTTTAAAAAAAAATTGTATAACAAGAGGGAAAACTAGAGAACAAAATGTGGCTGAGACGGCAATCAGGCGTTGTAAATTAGTAAATGGACAAAAGTAAACACGGTATGAGTCAGGCTTACAGGACGTAATAATACAGCGAACGTTTCGGCAAAGAGCCTTACTCAATGAACAAACAATACACAAACAAAACGAATATAAAAATAAATTTAAAGAAAAAAACCCAACAAATTAAGCTTATGTGAAATCCAGAGTCAATTAAACCCTCCCCCCCCCCCCGAAAAAAAAATGAATTGTTTCACTATTCCTGGCTTTATCAAAACTGTAAAATGCGTTTATATATCATAAATATAATCATCACATAGATGTAATAATAATAAATAAAACCCGCAGAACTATAATACTACGATAAAAATGTTACAGCTACTAAAAGATCAATATTATAGATCATTTAAATAGATCAATACATGGAGTAAAGCACACGCTGAGGTGCGTGGTATCTTGCCCACGCAAAGCAACAATAAACAAATGTTGAAAAAGGACTTTTGCCCCCCCCAAAAAAAAAAAAATAAAAAAAATAAAAAACAAACTCCGCTGACTTGGAAATGCAATGGGCGCCGCCAAGTCTACCAGGCTCTAAAAAAGTTTTAATGGAAACATTAGAGCCGCTTACGACCACATGATTATATTTAAGCAGCGCTCTTTAAACAGGCCATCCTCTTACCACAGAATATATACATAATCCCGCTTATTTAATGAAATACTTATCATAAGTTTTAAGGACAGTAGCCACAAAAATGTCAATGATTTTATATATGTCATTATTGAATACTAAAGATATAATTATATAAATTATAGATTTACCTTCTTTCCTTTGTCATTTAAACCCCAATAGCTAGCATTATACCACAGTCCCTCAGCACACGTTTCAGAACCGTTACAATGCTAGAACCATCGCGGGTAGGGATTAGGTTTAACAGGGACGCTGTCCTTGACTGACCAAAGATTCTGGCAATTTGATGATGGGCAATGGAACATGTGTAGGAGGCTACAACAACCACGTAACATGTGAGCACATGCTAAACAGTTGGTACATGATGACTGACCAATCGAAATAAGAGTTGCACGCTGACCCACGCCATAGCATAGGGTGTAGCCAATTGTAACTGATAGAAATGTAGGGCTGATGCAACCAAAGCGTGGCCAGTGGTCCTTAAATACTGGACCAAAACCTTTCAGTGGTTTTTCTAAAAAAATTCAGAGTCACAGTGCACCACGTCGGAAGTGTTGACTGTTGAATAGAATTGAGCCTAGCTGAGAAGTCTGTTTTCAGGTTCGAGCAGTATTTAGAATAGACAAATGTATTTTGTATAGCTCAAATGTATTTTGTATATGGTACTATTTAATGCTTTTATTCTTTATATGCATTGTTGATAGATATGTTGATTGATGTGTTTATTACTATTGATAGTTAATTAAGCTATTCACTATTATTGTTTTCAGCTAGTAAGAAAGGAGTAATTGTAAAGCTAGTAGAAAGCTCGTAGTAAAGTTAGTAGTAAATTAGAGTATAGTAAAGTTTCAACTAGTAATGGCAATTACTAGTATTAGTAAGTCTCAGAACTATAGAGCTGACCAGGCAAAATAAGTGCGGGTGTTGCGAGGAAGGGACAAGGTGGCCTTGCCTCACACGTGAGAACCTTTGCTGACGATGGTCATCGCTGAGAACTAACCGAGCTGTCAATCAGTGCACCTGGCAGGGCCCAGCCACGGACTGACGTCAGGGGATGATATTCACGATCTAACTGAGAGACGCTACGCTTAACTGCGGTGCGATCCAAGCAGCGACGCTAGGGACCCGTCAATCATCTACTTGACACGACCTACTGACCAGAGGGAAATCGCGTCATACTCACATAATATCCATTGTAGTCTTTATTGAATGTTTAGTAATCTGTCTATGTTAATTAGTTTTATCCACCTATATATTGAGTATCTATTTTGTTATTCATTCTTTATGTCATTAAATGTCATTATTCTCTGTTGTATATATATATACTAGCAATATACCCGCACTTTGCTGCGGAAATTAGAATTTAAGTTAGCGCTGAGAATCCGCGTAACACCAATTCAAAACACCAATTGATTTAAATCTGAATCAAGATGGATATACTATATACATTAACTTCAACCGTTCAGGCTCCTACGTACATAAGAACTTGGAGATTTAAAGATGCGTCTTTTTTATATAAGTCATATTGTGGAAAAAACTATATTTCGGCAATCATGCCCCTAGTGAGAGGTGATTTAATTTTTTTTGCCTCTAACCATCGTGGGGGGAGGGGGGTACTCAACAACTTCCAAAAGTTTAAAGTTTCTACCTACACGGAAACTTGAAGAATTAGTGTTGATTTAGTTATATATAGGTCATTTTTGTTGAAAAAAAAGTTTTGTGCCCCCCGGCGACCCATCAGAGGAAATTTAAAAAAAAATTATATAATTATTTTTCCTTGTCTACCTACACGGGAAATAAGAGTTTCATTTTTTATAAATCTAATATAAGAAGAAGAAAAACACGTTTTTGGGGCCCCGGCCACCATAAGTGTGTATTTCAATTTTTTTTTACACCGACTTCGTTGTGAGAGGGTAATTATTTCCCAAAGTTTCATGCTCCTACCAACATTGAAAATTTGAGAATTTGATAAGACTGTGTATAATATAAGAACAATTCTATATTAATTGGGAATTTTAACATTCTTTTTTGCCCATTTTTGTCGGGAGATTGTACTCAACAATTTCCCAAAGTTTCATGCTTCTACCTACTCGCGAAATGGAAAAATTAGTGATTTTCAATTTTTATATAGTACATATTTGGAAAAAACTGCAATTTGGCCCCCGGTCCACAGTAAAGGAGTTTTGAAATATTTTCAACCTGCTACTATGGCGAGTGGGAATTTTTCAACTCCCCAACGTTTTATGTGTCTACATACACAGGAAAATTAGAGAATTATAGATTTTCAATTTTTATAAATCTCATATAAGGAAAAAAAAACACATTTTTTGAGCCCCTGCCCCTATGAGTGTGCATTTCAAAATTCTTTTACACCGACTTTCGGTGTGAAACGGTACTTAACAATTTCCCAAAGTTTCATGCTCCTACCTACACCGAAAATTGGAGAATTAGTGAGGAGTCAGTTATTAATATAAGAATTACTATATTTGGGCCCCGTTCCTCCATGAGAGGAAATTTTAACTTTTTTCTTTGCCAATTTTTGTCGGGAGCGTGTACTCAACAAATTTCCACAGTTTCATGCTTCTATTTATACGGGAAATAGGAGAATTTGTGATTTTTAATTTTTATACAGCTCAAATAAGAAAGAAAAAACGTTTTTGAGGCCCCGGCCCCCATGAGTGAGAAATTTAACATTATTTTTCTTCAAATTTTCGTCGGGACGTGTACAAATTTTTTTTCCAAAGTTTCATGGTTCTACCTACACGGAAAATAGGAAAATTGGTGATTTTCAATTTTTATAAAGCCCATATAAGGAGAAAAAAATGTTTTTGGGCCCCGTTATCGATTAAAATTAATGTAATCGTTAACTTTAAAAAAATTATCGATTACTTAAACGATAATTTTGTTAAATCTAAAAGTAAAGATGTATGACGTCATTAAACTTAAAATTTCAAGGGAAGTAATAAAAACAGGCAATTGATTTTTTAAAATTTTATTGAGTTATTTTAAAAACATTTTAGCACCAAAAAAAAAAAAAGGTAAATAACATATTAAATTTCAGACACTTTGATGTAAATTTCAAATTAATTTTAAGATATAAAAGTATTACTGCAGTATAGAAATTGTTTGATGATAAACAAAAACATAAAGATCATCTTTTTATCCCAAGTGGTTCAAAAGTTACTTTTTTTTCCTAAGACCTCTTAATCACTTATTTCACAATGTTGTTTTCCTTTAAATTTTTTCCCTTTTAAGGCATTTTTAAAATTTCCCATAACTAAGTATTTAATTTAATTCAATTTAAAATATATAATATTTTTATATTAATACAATTGGTTCAAAATAATGTCAATGAATTTTAATTTTATTTCTTTTAATTAATTAAAAAGAATGGTTTTATATCACTGTCCTTATAAAACAGGTTATTTTAAAATTTACACTTTGGAAAACTCCTTTTTAAATGGAGATATTGATATGTAAAAAAAAAACTATTATTAATTATTAATAATTAATTATTTATTATAAAATCGAAATTTTTTCAAAAACCATTTTCTTTAATTTTAATAGCTATTTTATCGATTAAAATAATTTTAATCGATAAAGAACATTACCAATTAATCGAGAAATTAATAGGTAATTTTCGCATATATATATATATACTAGCAATTTACCCGCGCTTTGCTGCGGTGAATTAGGTTTTTAGTTGGCGTTGAAAACCTGCGTTATACCAATTCAAAACACAAACTGATTTTAAAATTTAATCTAGATCATGATAGATTTTCTAGATATATTAAATTCACCGTGTTTGTTGTCTGTCTTTCGTGGTCCAGTGAAAAAAATTAACTAACTGACAATTACAGAATTAGTGATGATCAGTTATAATATAATACATTAACTACATTTGGGCCTCCGGTCCCCAGTTACTGATATATTAAATGCATTTAAGCCTGTTAACATCACAGGAGTTTACTGGGAGATATTAAAATAATACAATTTTCAAATTTCTTATTTAATGTACGACAAAAAATAATTGTTCTTAATGTTGGTGAATTTAAACAGTTTTAATAACTTTTTCTTGAAAAGACTATAGATGTCAAGATTTGAAAATGTAATTTTTTTTTATTGATGAATCTTTTTCTGTAGTAACACATAAATAAATATCTATTTAAATATAAAACAATGGTAAGTATTTGGGCAGTTATAATAGTCCTGTAGGAACATGATGTATAACTTCATTAAAAGTTATTTTAATGCTCCTGCCTACACCGGAAGTTAGAGAATTAGTGATGATTGATGAGTGAGTGAATTAAAAACTATACTTGGGCCCCAGGTCCCCAGTAAGGAATATTTCAAATATGTTTTCACCTGCTACCATCGTGGAAGTGTATTTAACTACCCTCAACGTTGCACGCCTTTACCTATTCAGTAAGTAAGAGAATTATTGATTTTCAATTTTTATATAGCTCACATAAGAGAAAAAACGTTTTTGGGGCCCCAGCCCTCATGAGTGTGTATTTAAAAAATATTTTACAACAACTTTCGTTTGAGAGGTTACATAACAATTTTCCAAAGTTTCTTGCTCCAACCTACGCAGAAAATTTGGACAATTAGTGATGAGTCGATTTTTAATATAACGAAAACTATATTTGGGCCCCCGGACACCCATGAGATAGAGATTTACATTATTTTTTGCAAAATAACGTTGGGAGCGTGTACTCAATATTTTGTACACAGTTTCAATCATTTACCTATACAGGAAAAAGGAGAATTAGTGATTTTCAATTTTTATATAGCTCATATTAGGAAAAATGTTTTTTAGGGCCCCGGCCCCCATGAGTGGGAAATTAAAAAAAAAAAATTTGTCAAAATAATCGTAGGAAACATGTACTCAAAAAATTTCCAAAGTTTCATGCTTCTACCTACACGGGAAATAAGAAAATTGGTGATTTTCCATTTTTATTAAGCCCATATTAATATTAGGAACAAAAATATTTTGGGTCCCTGGCCCCACATGAGCGAGATTTTAAAAACTATTTTTCGCCAGTTTTCGTCGTGAGAGGGTTTCAAACAACTTCCCAAAATTCCATGCTCCTAACTACACCGAAAAGTGGAGAATTAGTGATGAGTCGGTTTTTAATGTAAGAGAAAATATATTTGGGCTCCCGGCCCCCCATGAGAGTTAGTTTTAAAATTTGTTTTGGCCAATTTGCGCCGAGAGCGTGTACTTAAACCATTTCCAAAGTTTCATATTTTTACCCATATGGCAAATAGGAAAATTGGTGATTTTCAATTTTTTTAGAGCCCATATTATGAAAAAAAACTTTTTGGGCCCCGGCCCAACTTCAGCTAGATTTTAAAAAATCTTATTCGCCAATTTAGTTGCTTTTGGACATCCAACAACTTTACAAAGTTTCATGCTTCTACCTACACGGGAAGTTGAAGAATTAGTGATGAAGTTGAGAACAGTTTGAGCGAGATTTTAAAAATTCTTTTTCGCAAATTTTTCTAATTAGAGGGTACTTAATAACTTCCTAAAGTTTCATGCTTCTACCTACACGAAAAATAGGAAAATTGCTGACTTTCAATTTTTAGAGGGACCATATAAGAAAAAACTTTTGGGGCCCCCGGCCCCACATGAGGGATATTTTAAAAATTCTTTTTCAACAAATATTGTCGTTGTTGGGTACCCAACAACATCCTATAGTTTCATGTTTCTACCTACACGGTAACTTGGAGAATTAGTGATGTAGAAAAAAAANTATATATATATATATATATACCTTTGGGCTCTGCATTAAAATTGACATGCCTTAATATTTGGCCGTGTAGACACCTGGCGGCTGTGATTGTGTGTAAATTCGGTTATACTGTGAACTATTTGTAAATATAAGGAACTTAAGAATATCATCATATGTTAATCATATTTTCTAAAACGTTTTTGAACGAATGCCAATAATTACAACACAATAAGCCATACATTTGATCGAATTCAAAGTTAATAACCATCTATGTATGCATATCATAAATAGTTATTAATGATGAATTAGACACCTGCTTATTGATACTGTTGATTCACAAATTTTGTTTTACAGAAATTGGTAGATTCTTTTTTTTTTAATCCAACATTTGAGATTTTCACGACTTGGAGAAAGCTGTCAAAGGATTTAATATAATGTAGCTAAAGCGATGGCGATTCTGAGTATACGTAATTGCTCCAATAGCAAAGATGCACGCAGAATTGCATGTCTAAACATTTCGTTTCATATAGAATATTTTTTTTTCGTGTGCTGTCTTGTTTTGATAGCAACCATTCATTCTACAACCTTATTTTAACTCTTTTACTTTTGACTAGCCGACCCGCGTCGTAGTTACGGCGCTAATGATTTATTGTCACTGAGCACAACGGAGAGCACAAAGTTATTATGCCAATGTCGAGAAACAAAGCTTACAGCCGTGTTGCGAAGAAATTTGCGAAAAGAAAGTTGGAAATAAACGGGCACAAACACAACCATTTTTATTTTAACATTTTTTTAATTTCTGGGGCTTGAACTTACGACCTTTCGAGTGATAGGCAAATGTAATAACCACTACACAACGAAATACACGATGTTCTGTTGTTCTGAAAAAACAAAAGTAAATGACCTAAATTGATCATATTGTTGGTCTCGATGACCCCCACCCTCTTCACTATCTTTTCTTGCCAGCTCATTGGTCGGTGGGGTTCGACAGCTTGGTGTCTGGCATGGTGTCCGGCATGGTTGAGCCATGAGGAGAATTTTATATATATAGATTTTTACTCATTGTTTCATTCATAAATTAATGTCGTTAGCAAGACCATTAAAGATTAGTTTGAAATAATTATGAGTCAAAATGGAAGGTTCAAAAAGAGTTTCTAATTTTATTTGAGGAGAGTTCGCTCTATGTCATTAGTCATTTGTAGGTCATGATCTGGAACTTGAAAACACATCAGAAACTTCATTGTAAGATAAATGTTACTGTTTGTACATATTTAAATGAGCTATTAATAAAGTATATTTTGGAAGAAAAAAAAAGAAATAATAATTTTATTTATAGCATAAATTCTGAAAATAAAATCATTAAAACGTTAGAAAAAATTGTGCTGCAAACAGTGAAATTGAAGTCACAAAATGTAGGTTAAAAGTTGGTTAGTACTTCTTCAAGTACTCGGTATCGTTACTTGGTATCGGCTAAACATTACCGCCACTACTCGGTACTTGACAAAAAAAAAACATGCTCAGTACATCTCTATTTGTCAGAACACTTGACTTACCAGGATGCATATTGCAAATGTAATGTCGGAAATATCAAGTCTTAAGTTTGTTAAATGCAATATAAATGACTCGCTTGCTTTTTGTAAAAAGATTAAACAGTAGCATTGCTAGCGGGTGTGAGAAGACGCCAGCACAAGGGGTGATACTTCAGGTGTATTGCGTCAGAGTTGAGGTTACTGTTATATAATCTTTGTAAGTAATTTTTTTGTTTTTCTTTAAATCAAGAATCAAAAGAAGTATTTATCTGTTTAATATTAAAATTTTCTTTCATGGGAAACTTTAAAAAAAAAAAAAAATAAAAAAAATAAAAAAAATAAACACGTTTCTTTTAATTGTCTACACCGTTTTTCCTCTAATAATTCTAATTCTGTGAATTTATGTTAAAAAATACTTCATTGTTATAGTTGATAAAAAGGGATGTGAATGACAAAATAAGTTCATTTCACCGTATGACCCCAATGCTAGCGACATCCCAAGTGTGACATCATTTGAAAATTGTGTGTTCTGAATAACAACTTGTTAAAACATGGTTTTATTTAAAACTTGAAGTGAAGAAATGACATTCATAACAAACAAATAACAGGATGAAAATGATACGTAACTTTTAAGAATTTTATCTGCTATCTTCTGTTTTTTTAAAAAAAATAATCACTGACGCATTGATTAACAAAACAATTGTCACTCCTTGGGAAACTAAATGACTAATAGAAATAAATTCCAAAGTTATAAATGTGTCACACCTCCAAGTTGTTTGTTAAAATAATTTTTAACAAATAAAGTTTCATTGCATCGTTTAAACGTGCAAAGAATATTTCATTAAAAGAGGTTAGCCTTTATACTTTAAAAAAAAAAAAAAGATCTACACAGTAATGTGTCAATAAATTTATTGACATCAAAATCCTCAAGTCAAAAACTTCTAAGTCAATTAACTGCTTTCGAACTACATATAACGATTTATATATATATTTATATATATACATTGCATGACAGGGAAGGTTCTTAATTAGGTTTCGTTCCATAAATTCACACTCATGAGCGACGGCGGCCCAAAAACTTATTTTTCTTTTTTGAGCTATATAAAAAATAAAAATCAACAATTTTTTTTATTTCTCGAGGAGGCAGAAGCATGAAATTTTAGGAAATTGTTGAGTACACTTTTGCAATGGTAACAGGCAAAAATATATTTAAATTACCTCTTTATGGGGGCTGGGGCCAAAATGTAGTTTTTTCTCTTATATGAACTATATATACAAACTGAAAATCACTTATTATCCTATTTACGGATAGGTAGAGGCATAAAACTATGTCAAGTTGTTACCCCGACGATATTTTGCGAGAAAGAATTTTAAACTTACCACTCATGAGGAGCCGGGAGCCCAGTTGTAGTTTTTTTTTTGGACTAATATACGCTAAATAAATACTGAAAATCACCAATTCTACTATTTACCGTGTAGGTAGAATTATGAAAAATTGGAAGTTGTTAAGTACACTCTCCTAACGCTAATTTGAGAAAAAGAATTTTAAACTTCCCACTCATTGGGGGCCGGGGGACCAGATATTTTTTTTCTTATATTAGAAACAAACTCATAACTAATTCTCTAATGTACCGTGTCGTAAAAAATGAAACTTTTGGAAATTATTGAGCAGACTCTCCTGGCAATAACGGCGAAAAAAATTATTCTCACTTATGTGGTGCCTGGGGGCCCAAATGTACTTTTTCTTAAGTGGTCTATATTACCAAAATGCCGACAACGAAATACAATCACGTCGCAAGAAAGATCAGGTTTCTGATTAGATGGAAGCATGAAATGTTAAGAAATTGTTGAGTAGACAACCGCAGTGGTAACAAGTGAAAAATATTTAAATTATCACTTCCTGGGAGACGGGGGCCCAAATGTAGTTTTAAAAAAAAAAATTTTTTTAAAATAATAAACGCTATATAAATA
Source organism: Radix auricularia (assembly GCA_002072015.1). Taxonomy (NCBI): domain Eukaryota; kingdom Metazoa; phylum Mollusca; class Gastropoda; family Lymnaeidae; genus Radix; species Radix auricularia. The sequence continues at coordinate 176,136 of MUZC01004701.1, read as the reverse complement.
CTGAAAACCCCATTCGACTATTTCTCGTGTAGGTAGAAGAATGAAACTTTAGGAAGTTGTTAAGTACACTCGCCTAACGCTAATTTGCAACAAAAAAAGTGTAAACTTCCCACTCATTGGGGGCCGGGGGCCCAAATTTAGCTTTTTCTAATATTAAAAAACTCACTCATCACTATTTCTTAAATTTACCGTGTAGGTAAAACCATGAAACTTTTCGAAAGTCTTGAGCATACTCTCCCGACAATAATGGCAATCGTTCCATAAATTCCCACTCATTGGGGCCGGGGACCAAAAAAGTTTTCCCCCGTTATTTGAGGTATTAAAAATTGAAAATAACTAATTCTCCTATTTCCCGAGTAGGCTGAAGCATGAAATTTTAGGATATTGTTTAATACATCTCCTAATTTATAACAGGCGAAAATATATTTAAATTATCCCTTTCAGTGGTCCAAGGGCCCAAATGTTTTTCCCCCATATGAGCTATATAAAATTAAAAATAACTAATTCTCCTATTTCCCGTGTAGGTAGAAGCATGAAAGTTTGGCAAGTTATTAAATACTCTTTACCGACGCTAATTTGCAAGAAAGGATTTTAAAATTCCCACTATTGGGGTCTTGGGGCCCAAATGTAGTTTTTTCTTATCTCTAATTCTCAAATTTACCGTATACGTAAAGAGATGAAACTTTTGGAAGTTATTGAGCACACTCTCCCAACAAAAATGGAGAAAAATTCTTTTAAAATTCTCACTCAGGGTGGGGCTGGTGTGCCCAAATGTATTTTTTCCTTAAATGAGCTGTATTTCCCATCTCCAGTGGTAACAGGTGAAACATATTTAAATGATCTCTCTAAGGGGGCAATGGCCCAGTGTAGATTTCTTCTTTATATGAACGATATAAAAAGTGAAAATTACTAATTCTCCTATTTCCCGTATAGGTAGAAGCATAATACTTTGCGAAGTTAAGCAATACATATCCGCAATGCTAAGAGGAGTAAAAAAAAAAAAACTCATTCCCCTGGGGGCCGGGCCTAAATATATTTTTTCTTATCTAAAAACAGACTCATCATGTATTCTCTAATTTTCCGGGACGGTAGAGGCATAACAGTTTTGAAATTTGTTGAGGAGGCACTCAACGAGAAAAATTAACAAAGAAAAATTTTAAAACTCCTGCTCCTGTCGGGCCGGCGTTTATAAACTTTAAAAACCACTAATTCCTCTGTGTCCTAGTAGGTAGAAGCATGAAATTTTCGAAAGTTGTTGAGTACACTTCTGCGATGGTAACAGGCGAGAAATATATTTATAACACTTATTGGGAGCCTTGGTTCCTAAAAATATTGTGTTGTTTTTTTTACTCATATAAGCTATATGAAATTGAAAATCTTTAATTCTTCTATTTGGAATAATGGGAATTCGGAAAGTTGTTAATTACACAACCACGATGGTGCAGTCTTAACTTGTGTGTCATAGTCTTGGGATTGCTGGTATAGAATTGCAGGCACTATGCTTTTTTTATAGGGAATTTTTTTTTACCTGCTTTAAGAAAAATGTACCCTTTTACTTCATGCAAATTAACAGTATAGTACGCTTCTACAGAAAACCTCATTTAAAACCCGTGAGAAGCCGGGTACTTGCCACTAGTTATAGAAAAAAGTTGCAATATTGATAGAAACTAGATCAATATGTTGAATGCACAATAGCAAAATTAAGGATTTTTAAAATTCTACAACTAGGAATCCTAACTTAAATCATCGTACACAGAGGGATACTTAACAAACGATAAGTGCTATAATTTAACGTTATTAATTGAGCTTCTAAGTTAGAACACGTCTGCTGGAAACGCGGGTATATATATATATATATA
>MUZC01004701.1:132241-152864 GCA_002072015.1 Radix auricularia | reverse complement strand
TGTGTATGTGCGTCTGTGTGTGCGTGTGACTGTGTGTTTGTATTAGTTGTGAAATAACGATTTATTTCATAGATTGCTAAAAGTGAAATTAAATATTGAAAAGACGTTACCACGTAATCTTTTATGTATAGTTAAAATTATGCACTGGATTATGAAAAATTCCGTTAATTTTATGAACACAAGTTTCTGCCGATGCGATCTGCATGGGTGCTTGAATAAAAGATAACGGGAAGTCATTGAATGTGACTTAAAAAACTGTTAATGAGAAGAACAATCTCCAATGATTTTTTCAGAGATGGTTTTTACTTTATGTTTGATTTTAGAAGAAATGAGCCCTTGAGCATTAGTTGGATGATTACTCGCATGAATTGTCACAATGGAAAATAAACTGTGAAAAGAACTTATAGTCGCTGTTGTAATTGCATTATTTATAGTTATAATATGTAATTGAGTAAGATTGGTGCATATTTATTTGTAAAGGAAATGGAACCTTTCTAAACATTTTAATTGTATTTTACAATAATAAAATCATACGAAAATGGTTCGAACGAATTTCCCTTAGTCACTGTTAAATAGCTATAGAAATAAATGTGAAGAAATTATTTAATTGTAGACGAAATATCAATTTTACATTTTAATATAAGCTTTTATACATCTATGTATATAATCGGATGGAGGCAAATTTTATACTGGCTTATAACAAGTCAAAATTACAGAGAATAACAATTTCTTAAAGAAAAATTAACACGGAACCACTTTTGAAGCATTTAACGAGGGATTTATCATAAAAAAAACAATTTGCAAATATTTGTTAGGAGGAAGAGGTATTTCTCTTAGGTGCTTACTTAATACAAGTGAGTGTTTTGGATCGATTTCATTATAAACTGTCATTAAGGAAATTCGTATTGAAAGTAAACGCTCAGGGATTTTAAATTTACAAAAGGTACGTGTATAAGCATTTAGATCTATACACTGTTGTAAGTTAAATAGCGGAATTGTAATTTTTATAAAGAGGGGCAACTTTGTGAGCTATTTGAAGGGTGCTTTTCATTTCTTGGGTCATGAGTTTATAATATTTCCGAGCCCTGAGTGGCACTATTTCTTAGCCACTGATAATGTCCTTTTTGCAAAGATTAAGAAAACCAGCAGTGTAAAATTTTAAACCCAAACCTTGCGATTTAACGTATTTTTTAAAAACAAATAGACGATATTAAAAAATCCCCCCAACCCTACGCATCCCAATCACATAAGTATTAAACAGCTCAATAAAAATAAATATAATTTATTCTAAATAAAGGTCATGCATAAACTGTAAAGGAATGGATGTTGTGGATTATTTGGTAGATGAATGAAACGTATTTGTGTGTGATTTGGTTATTTCTATGTCTGCTAATGTTGTGCCTCTAACATGACAACCAGTATTTAAAAAAGTATATGTACAAACAAAAATAATAATAAATTTCTAAGTGTAGATAGAAAGGGGTCGAAACGCCCTAGGGTCAAAAAGTCCCTTGGTGGAACTGTCCGTGATCGATTCGCCCCAGGGTCGAATCGACCGGGATCGAACCTTCCGTGGTCAAACCGACCCAAGTCGAAACGACCTGGGGAAAAAAAACGTCCTGTGGTCGAACTGCCAGGGTTGAACAGTCCGGTGTCGAATCGTTCGTGGTCGAGGTGTCCAACCACCAAATAGAAAATACTTTTTGCACAACTAAAGTAAACCAGCAGGGTTCATTTTCAGCTCAAACCTTGCGATTTAAGGTGTTTCTTAAAAAAAATTAACTCTTACATACCTTAATTTAGCATCAATATTCACATAATTAATATCTGACCCATAAAATAATCCTATTAATTTGACTAAGGTCATGCTAAGCCTAGAAATAGAAATAATGTTTTGTAGAGCTTTTCCCATGAAAAGAGTAATCTTATAACATGTATTTTACTCAAAGTCCTAACGAATGACGAAACATCCATTTTAAAAAATTGGGTACGTTTCTCGAACAATGCGGTTGTATGACATAGGCTTTAGGTAAAAACTGTTCTTTAAGGTGTAAATATATCAAGTGTAAAGAAATATCATGGGTATTATGACTTATAAGTAGGATATAGCATAAGAAAGTGCGTGTTATGTCGAAAAAAAACCACACTGACAACAACTCATTTTGTGCCAAGCTGTTTTGAGTTTATTAGATGAATAATATTTTTATTTTTTTTTGACACACATAACGTTGTTTTTATTAAAAATGGGTTTGATTTATCACTACCCTACTTTCCAGATGCGTTTACATTCATTTTAAAGTTGAATTTGAGACCCAAAACCAAAATAAAGTTATTCCTATTGTGCCTACCCCGTAGCGTAGCACGGGCATTTTGCTCGTAAATAATATAATAGTCCAAGTCACTGGATCTGTAACGCTGAGCAGTGATGTACGACAGTCTACAGCAGTTAGTTTAGTTGAAAAATCTGTGTGTTGATGAGCGCTGTAAAAATATTTAATATGATGACGTCATTGTTTAGTGTGCATTGGTGCGCAAAATACAACCCCTATTATTATTATTAAATACTTTGCGTACATTTCATAAAGTTTAATAATTCGTATTTATCAAAAAAGGACAAGTTAGTTGGTCTTTAAAAAAAAGGTTGGCGCCGTAGGCGCCCAAAAAAAGGGGGCGCCTCAGGTGCCACGGCGCCCCGGCACAATCTAGTAATATAATAGTCCAAGTCACTCACTCACTGGATCTGTAACGCTGAGGAGCGATGTACGACAGTCTACAGCAGTTAGTTTAGTTGAAAATCGTGTGTTGATGAGCGCTGTAAAAATATTTAATATGATGACGTCATTGTTTGGTGTGCATCGGTGCGCAAAATACAACCCCTATTATTATTAAATACTTTGCGTACATTTCAGAAAGTTTAATATTTCGTATTTATCAAAAAAGGACAAGTTAGTTGGTCTTTTGAAAAAAGGTTGGCGCCGTAGGCGCCCAAAAATAGGGGGCACCGCAGGCGCCACGGCGCCCCGGCACAATCTAGTTTATAATAAGATAGCAAATAAATTGAAGAAGCGTAGAAGAAAATGTGTGCAACGTAATTTGACAATAATAGATTTTTTAAAGCGCACCGCTCAAAATATAATATTGGAAAAAATGCACCAAAGTTAACTCGTTTTGCACGTCCACCTTAAATTGTTTAATATTGTATTGAGATTTTCTTTTTCTTTTCATTTTCTCAACATTTTCTGATTGTTTAATTTACCCCCTTCGGGTAAAATGGACAATTAGAAAAAAAAACTATATTAAAACCATCTGCAGGTTCAAAGGAACCATCCTGACAAATTTGGTCCTCGTCAGTCATTTGGTTTTTCCGTGATTGCCGAAATTACAATCGAAATAAGAAACACACAAAAACATACTTAACTTTAGATATTAGATATATATATATATATATATTATTAAAATATATGTAGAAAGCATTATGAAAGAGGAACAAGCGGAAATGATAAATGATGTTATCATTTCCGGGAACAAGGGAAACACCGGAGCATGAGATGACATACTAGATATAATTGGGAAGTAAATCGCTCATTTGAATAAGAAAATAGTGTAGCAAATAATAGAACTTTATCTCGACTATCCTTGGAAAGTGTGTAACGGGTTAGTCTACAAAGTGGCAAATAAAATAAGTTAAAATTAATTAATGAATATCCAATCCTTTTTCTTGAAGAACAAATTAGAATGAAGTTGACCTCACTCAATAAATGATAAAACATAAAAAGAGAGAGTATGCTTTAACAATTAAAGATTTTTTAGAAAATTAAAACTAAAATAATTATTATCTTAACATACTAAAATTAAAACTAAAAAATAAAAATCGCAATTATTCTTAGTCAAATTTAATGAAGAAAAAAGTTTAAAAGTTGTTTCAAATTAAATTAGTGAAATATATATTTTTATGTAAATTAATGTTTGACTTTGTGGCAAAAGTATTAGTCTAGATCTATAATTGATACGCTTCTAATTAGCTGGCTTTTTGTGTGTGCTAAAATAGACGTGAAAGTTGTTATTTGATGAAATAAAAAAAATAAAGACACTATGAAAATATCTTGATGTATTAATTTTTAAATGACCCTTTTTTGCTTCTCAATTTCATATGGTATTTTCTCTTTAATCTGAGGTTAAAATAAAATAATCAATTTAAAATAAAATATCTATGATATTTTAGGAACATTGGTATATACGGATAAATCAAAATATTGTGAACATCTTGTGTAAAGTTAAATACTATATAAATAGAAGATGAAAAAATTCATACCATATCTATATATATAATTTTATTATTCTCTTCATGATTCAACAATGCCGGACCCCAAGCTGTCTTCCTTCCCCACCGACTAATCTTGCAAGAAAAGTTAGTGTAGAGGGTGGGGGTCACCGTTCGATTGAGATCAATTACTTTGTTCTTTCAGAGCAATAGAATAGCATACATTTCGTAGTGTATTAGTTATTACGTTCGCATAACACGTGGAAGGTCGTAGGTTCAGCCCCAGCTAAGACATTACTTTTCGAATTTTTAAAAATGTTTGTGTTTGTGCCGTTCATTTCCCACTTTCTTCGCAACATGGCTGTAAGCTTTGTTTCTCGACATTAGCATAATAAATTCGTGTTCTTCGTTGTGCTCAGTGACAGAAAAGTAGTCACACACTCTCTTCAACAATTACTTTAATAAAATATCACCCGTCACTAATTAGCGTGTATGCTACGACGCGAGACGGCTATTAGTTTATGTTTGGCAAACTAGGGGGTTGCAGGGGGTTGACAAGTAGCTAACCGCAGAGCACATGCTTCCAGAACAACAATGCGTCGGCATTTATCCCGCCCCCGAGGCTCATTCACTTTGTTGAGATTTCTTCGTGATGTAGTTAGTGTGTGATCACCCACACCATTTCTTGGCTATATTTATGAGCAACTGTGCGACGTATGTTAAGCTGCGAGCATCTAGTATTTTATATTTTAGATGATCACCACTAATATGATTAAAATAAGAATTTTTATTCCTATTCATATTAAAAGTATACATTTTAAAACGTTAAATTTAGAAAAACAAAATTTGTTTAACTCATTTATAAAATGGACTTTTCTCGAAATCTGCATCAAAATAAGCGTACCACACACAATTGAGACACATTACAGCCATATTTTTCTTTCCTTTAAAATTCAAATCGCTTAAAATGAATTAACTAGAAAGTTGTAGGCCACGATGACTCTATAATAATACCATCTGCAGGGTGGTCGGACACTTCGACCCCGGACGATTCGACGCCGGACGGTTCGACCCTGCCAGTTCGACGCCAGGACGTTTCGACGCCAGGTCGTTTCGACCCCGGTCGGTTCGACCCCGGACGGTTCTACCCCGGACGATTCGACCCCGGTCGATTCGACCCCGGACACTTCGACCCCAGGACGTTTCGACCCTAGGGTGTTTCGACCCCGGACGATTCGACCCCTTTCTCTTTAAGGCGTGAAATGTTTTGGTTTTTAAAAATCCATTTTTAATCCTTTTTTATTAAAAATAAATAGTTGAAGTTTAATATTATCTCTTTAAAAATAAAAACAGTATGAAATAGTTATTTTTAACGTTTATTTAATGATAGTATGATTGAACAAAATAATATAGTTTTATATTAATATCTCTTAGAAATTAAAAATAGAATGAGATGCTATTTTTAATTAGTAATATAAAATAGTACAATATACAAAATAAAATAGTCTAATTTATATTAATAGCTCTTAAAAATTAAAAATAGAATGAGATATTTTTAATAATTAAAAATTGTACAATATATAAAAGTCTAATATATATTTAAAAAAGTAGGAAATATTATTTTGAGCATTTATTTTCAAATAGGAAAATGGAAAAAAAGTATATACACTTACAAAAAGTTGACATACATTGTGAATTCATGATAGTGATAAATGCGCCATTCCTCTCAGGTAGGTCAAGGCGTTGATGCGTGTGTATGTTTGCAATGATCGTTCGACACGTTTCTGCAGTTCCAAGCCTATCCAACTCCACCCCTCCCCCATCCTATGTAATCGGACAATAAAAGGGCCATGTGGTCAGAAAAAGGTATGTACATTCTAATCCGCCACACTCCCTATATTTACCTTTCCCATAACTCTCGCCAGCACACAATGTCCTGTGGTCGCCACTTAGTCTGGTATTCGCAACATACCGCTATGTGCCGGCCAACTTACAGTCCCTGGTCTCGGGAGACTTCTCTTGATCTCTCCACCCCAATTAAAGTCACGATGTAATCGGACAATAAAAATGGCTTGTGGTCAGAGGGTTCTATGTAAAAGTCACTACATTCTCTAAGCCCTTACTCCCAGTATTAATATCCACATAACGCTCGCCAAAAAACTAGGTATAACTATAACTTATAGGTCACTACTCCCTACACTCCTATCGCAAACATCTTTTTTTTGTTGCTTTTTTAAATGTGTAATATATTTATATTTTATATATACATATATTTGTCAGTCTTTTAAAGGTTTTCACAGTTATGAAAATAAATGATTTTTTTCCCCTTATACAGGGTGACGTCATGTTGAATGGCGAATATCCAGGACGTTAAAACCATAACAAACCCATGACCTTTGCATTTACTTCTGTTTCTTGTGTACGTTAACACCTATAGACTTGCCTGGCAGAAAAACTTATTTTAATAAGACTTACAAAGTTATCTAGAGTAAATAAATGTCAATATTTAATATGCCGCATAGCAGACAAAAGCATTCAAGCTGCTGGGCCCTTATAACCTTACTGAACGTTACGTATTGATTTTTACCGTCTATTTGAATGTTCAGTTTACCATCGTTATACTGGAAGCATGCCGTTGTAAAATGAAGTGCAGGGGTGGTGGCTAGTTTGTATTATAAAGCGGTCATGATGGCAAAAATAATGCGGCGTTTGAAAGGGTACCAGGGCAGCTTTTACAACAATATTTACAGCACCCTAGGCGAAACGTCTGGATTTCGAACTGTCCGGTGGTTATATAATGAACGACTAGTTACGAAGACGAGACTAAGCGACGACAACAGAACTTGATGTGCTGGCGAGGGTTATTGAGAAGGTAAATAAAGGGAGTATGGGCAGAGATACTGTAGGTGATTGCCCACATTGCCTTTTTTATTGTCCAATTACATCGGATCGGGGTTGTGGTGGAATCGGACTTTTTACCTCAGACCGATAGAGTATTCATCACAATCATGATTTCGCTTTGAATGTTGACTGGTAATCAGTGTATATATTTTTTTCCAAAATTACGTAAATCAATAACGTTCAGAATAACTTTTTCAGACTGTGTTTTATTTTTAAAGAGATAATATTATTAAACTAATTATTTTTAAACCAAAAAATATTTTTAAAATGCAAAAATAAAATAAAGACAAAGATTTTTTAAAATAAAAATTTCACGCCTTAAAAAGGAAAGGATCGAATCGTCCGGGGTTGAAACACCCTACTGTTTTAATATATATTAGACTTTTATATATTGTACTATTTTAAATTAATTATTAAAAATATCTCATTATATTTTTAATTTTTAAGAGCTATTAATATAAATTAGACTATTTTATTTTATACATTGTACTATTTTTAATTATTAAAAATAACATATCATTCTATTTTTAATTTTTAAGACATATTAATATAAAACTATATTATTTGTTCAATCATACTATCATTTTAAAAAACCGTTAAACATAACTATTTCCTACTGTTTTTATTTTTAAAGAGATAATATTAAACTTCAACTATTTATTTTTAATNATTTTTAAAAACCAAAACATTTCACGCCTTAAAGAGAAAGGGGTCGAATCGTCCGGGGTCGAAACACCCTAGGGTCGAAACGTCCTGGGGTCGAAGTGTCCGGGGTCGAATCGACCGGGGTCGAATCGTCCGGGGTAGAATCGTCCGGGGTCGAACCGACCGGGGTCGAAACGACCTGGCGTCGAAACGTCCTGGCGTCGAACTGGCAGGGTCGAACCGTCCGGCGTCGAATCGTCCGGGGTCGAAGTGTCCGTAATTCCATCTGCAGGATTAAGGGTCCATGCATTGGCGTCTCTAAGTCTGTTATTTTGAGGAAATTATTTCTCTTAAAATTTTATAAGATGCTCCTAAAATTAAATACCTGAAAGTGTTGAAAAATAACATTTTGTTGTCACATAAAAAGTCAAAGTTTGACTACTTTTTGCTTAATTTTTTATTATAAACAAAACTAATATTTACTGATAAACATGATATCATTAACATCGCTAGATAGTTTTTTTTATGTTGATCGGCAATCGGCATCCTTCATTCTCTTGAGACTATGGTTCATCATCATTGGGTTGGGTTGCATTTTCTCGAGTGGCTGTGCAGTCCTATCCTTGAGTGACAGTATGTACCACAGTTTTTACACACGAGTTCTGTGCTTCCAAATGTTTTGGCCTTTCTCCTAGCTCTTCTGTCTGCAGACTCCTCCATTCTTAGCTCCTCGGCTACTATGACGCCCTCTTTGACAACTGTGCGCCACGTAGATCGGTCTTCTGCCTTACACTCCAATTCACTTGTATGTATTTTGGCTGCTTTCATGTCCCTTTGACAGACATATTTAAATCACAAGCGTGGGCGACCTGTTTTCCTGTTTTCTTAAGCAAGTTCACCTTATAGGAGGTCCTTCGGGATGCGGCCGTGGTTCATTCTTTTAACATGTCCTAGCCACCTCAGGCGTCTTTCACTAAGAATTGAGAACATGCTTTGGGTATTGGCACACAGGGGACCTCACTATTAGGAAATTTCACTATTAGGCAATTTGTCTTGCCATTTAATACCAAGGATGCGACGCAGGCATCTCGACAGGAAGCTATTAAGCTTGCGCTCTTGGGATGTATAAGTGGTTCATGTCTCGCTCCCATATAGTAGTCTGCTGACACAGACTCGATAGACGCACAGTTTGGTTTTCTCAGTTAGCTTGACGTTTTGCCAGACCCGCCTATTTAGTTTAACCAATGTTGCAGCTACCTTGCAAATTCTTTTGTTTTTTCTTCTTCAATGGACAGCGTATTGGAGACCTTGGACCCCAAGTAGGTTAAGGTGTCCACAACCTCCAAGATTTCATTATCGATATTTATGGTAGGAGGAGGTCGAGTGTCTTGGGCCATGATGTTTGTCTTTTTCAAGCTGATTTTCACACCGAATTCTTTACAGTCATTGGAGAAGCTTGACACGAGTTGTTGCAAACCAGTTTCTGTGTGTGCTGTTAGGGCCGTAACATCCGCAAATAGTAGCTCTCAAATTAGGGCATCTGTCGTTTTGGTCTTGGCTCGGAGGAGGGCAGTGTTGAAAAGTCCTCCATCAGCTCTGGTGTGTAGCCAGATTCCCTTACTGCTATCCTTGAATGCGTAATCGAAGAAGGACAGAGAAGAATATTGCGAAGAGTGTTGGTGCGACTACTCAACCTTGTTTAACTCCACTGCTGACTGGCTCCATCGAACTGCACTGTGCCCTGCATATTTTCATGGAACTGTCTGTTGATGGCAAGTAGGTGAGGGGGACAGCCGATTTTTGCCAGTATTTGGAATAGTCCGTTGCGACTGACGAAATCAAAGGCTTTTGTAAGGTCCACAAAGGCAATGCATAGTGGCTTCTGCTTCTCTCTGCATTTTTCATGGAGCTGTCGTATGGAGAACACCATTTCTATGGTAGACTGACCAGACCGGAAACCACACTAAGATTCTGGATAGACACGGGATGCTAGGCTCTGTGAACGTGTTAGTATGACTAGGGCAAAGGCCTTTCTTACAATACTTAGGAGTGAAATGCCGCGATAGTTATTGCAATCACTCCTAACACCTTTGTTTTTATATAGTGCTCCCAGCAGAAGGACAGAATCTCGTGCAATGATTGGAGTAAATGTGTGTTGCTACTCTTTAGAGCCTTTGGTGGTATTACATCTTTCCCAGGCGCTATTCCACAAGCTAGGCCGTCAATTGCTTTGTTCAGCTCTTTTTGTGTGGGCACGACATCAAGTTCTTCCATGAGTGGATGTCATCTATAATGGTGCTGGAGACTGTGGTAACTGTTGAATACAATTCCAGATAATGCTCAACCCACCGTTTTAGCTGTGCTGCCTGGTCTTGGATAATTTCTCCAATTTTGGACTTTAGGGGTGCAACTTTGCACGTCAAGGGGCCAGTTGCCTTTTTGATGTTTTCGTACATGACTTTTGCATTGCCCATGTCAGCAGCTGACTGTATACTGGAACAGATGTTAAGCCAGTAGGTATTAGTATTGATGTTGATATAATCGTATATACATTATATGTTTCGCTTGTAAATAATAAACATAATGATTTTTCAATGCAACCAAATGATCGAGTTTTAACCCCCAATCACTTGCCCTCCATTCAACGTCACCACTGTGTGGTTTTTATTCCCTTCAACATCCCTAGACTTCATAGTAATTTATCTTATACATAAAAAAGAATCATAAATATTTGGGTTACAAGCATCCTTGAAAAAAATATCCAAATAAAAAAGAATTAAATTTATTTATTAAAAAAAACAACAAAAACAACATAACAATTAAATTTTGACGACATATAATATTATCATTAACACCATTAGAAAACATGCCCATTAAAAAAATTACAATAGGAAATAACACATTTTAAAGTATCGCCTGATTTTGGCGGATTAAATCAGAACCAAAAAATAGCTTATTAAAGTATTTCAAGTGTCCAAAAATCCTTCTATCCCTTCGTCCAACTGACCAAACAACAACAAAAGGATCGAGGAGTTGGCATTGCTCTAGCGCATAGGGTCAGGAACCCATGGCTCACGAGCAAGATATGGCTTTATTGATTGCTGCATATGGCTCTCAGACCAATGCTCGATTATAAAAAGTACTTCTATTCAGACTCCTACTTATTAATATCATTTCAAAAACTGTATAACAATGTTATTTAAAAGGCTGCAGAGACGAAATGTTTGTACTTTTAGTGTTGATGTTACACAAATGCACATATTTACTTGAAATATCAGTTTTAACCATAATGTATGGCCCTCACAAAATTACTTTTCAAAATACGCGGTGTTTATGGCTCTCTCAGATAGTTTCCCGACCTCTGCTCGAGCGGGAAAAAGTGATGTCAGTCTCCATGGAATGGCGTTTTATTAAAAGAGAAAAAAGAATTTTAAATATTTATTTTTGTAGAAAATGTGATATTTCAGATACAATTTTGTTAAATTATCGCCTTTTAAAATCAAGCAATATTTGGTTTTAAAAAAAAATAGGTTACGTAAACACCCCTTCTATATAAGAATAGCTGGAAAGAATTCAAATAAAATTGACAAAGTAATCTGTATCTATACTACTAAAAGGGAAAGCCCTCACTGACTGACTAACTCACTCACTCATTCATCACTAATTCTCCGACTTCCCGTGTAGGCAGATGCATGAAACTTAAGGAAGTTGTTGGGTACTCTCTCACTCTTGTGGGGCCGGGGGCCCAAAAATTTTTTTTTCTACATCACTAATTCTCCAACATTCCGTGAAGTTAGAAGCATGAAACTTTGGGAAGTTGTTGGGTATCCTCTTACGACAAGAAATGGCGAAAAAGAATTTTGAAATTCACACTCATGGGTGCCGGGGCCCCAAAAAATGTTTTTCCTAATATAAGCTATATACTAATTGAAAATCAATAATTCTCCAACTTCGCGTGAAGGTAGAAGCATGAAACTTTGGGAGGTTGTTGGGTACACTCTGACTACGAAAATTGGTGAAAAGAATTTTTAGCGCATTTTCGAGAAGTGGAATGTGCTATTGTATCCGTTTTGTCCGTCTGTCCGTCCGTCCGTCTGTCATCACCCTAGATCTCAGCATCCATAAGTCCTAGACCCATGATGTATATATGTTTTTTGCTTGTCCTGACCTGCCATTTGTGCATCAACACTCAGTTACTCGATCCGACCTCTTGTAGTGGCAGTAGAGCTCCTGGAAGTTCCGTAGGACTTTCAGTCATTGTAACTTAATGGAACTTGTGAGTTGCGCACGGTGGTGTGTTTGGTGTTAAAGTTATTCGTTAGTGGTGCGAAAGCGTGCAAAAGTATTAGTTTTTTTTTGTTGACGTCATTAGAATATGTGTAAAAGTTAAGAGAGTTTTACATCATCATTTGTGGTGACTTCAATCAAGATCTTAGCGGCCCAGGGGCAGAAATTGAAAACTTTTTCGAAACAAGCTTCAACATTCAACTACTTTCAACAAGATTGGCAACCACGATCTATAAAACAACAATTGACGGAGTATTTGGGCGATTAGCTGATTACAATTTAGAATGTTTCATTTATGAGTCCTATTTCAGTGACCACAAACCACTTGTAGTTAGATTAAAGAGAAAATAACACATTTTAAAATGTAAAGAAATGACTTTTAAATAAAAAAAAATTTCAGGTATATTCATTACACAAGAAAATTCATAAAAATATGTCTAAAATCTAAACACAATTACTGATAACTACATAATGCTGATATATAACATAAGTACTGATAGATAATACGAAAATGCGCTAACACGTCCTGAGTCCAAAATGGGGCCAGGCTTAACATGATTTTTTAAATGTCACTCATGTGCGGCCGGGGGCCCAAAACGTTTTTTTTTTATACCTACATCACTAATTATTCAACTTCTCTTGTAGGTAGAAACATGAAATTTTGGGAAGTTGTTGGGTACCCTCTTACAAAAAAAATTGGCGAAAAATCATTTTTAAATTCACACTCATGGGGGCCATGTCCCCAAAAATGTTTTTTTTTCCTTATCTAATATATAATCTAATTGAAAATCAATAATTCTTCTATTTCCCGTGTAGGTAAAAGCATGAAACATTAGAAATTTTTGAGTACATGCTTCCGACCATAATTGGCAAAAGAGAATATTAAATTTCCCACTCATGGGGGCTGGGGCCTCAAAAACCAATTTTACATAATATAAGCTATATATACATTAAAATCACCAATTCTCCTATTTCTCGATTAGATAGAGTCATCAAAGGTTGGAGAGTTGATAAATACACTTTCACGATGCTAGCAGGTGAAATATTTAAAAACTGAAAATCACTAATTCTCCCATTCCCCATGTAGGTAGAAAAAATGACACTTTAGGAAGTTGTTGAGTACAATCTCCCGATAACTGGCGAAAGAGAACGTTAAATTCCCGCTCATAGAGATACTGGTGCCCAAAAAATAATGGGGCCCCAAAAACGTTTTTTGCATTATATGAGCTTTTTACAAATTGCAAATCATTAATTCTCCTATTTCCCGTATAGTTAGAAACATGAAACTTTCTAAATTTTTTGAGTTCATGCTTCCAATGATAATTTTCAAAAGAGAATGTTAAATTTCCAACTAATGGAGACCGGGGCCCCCAAAACGTTTTTTTTTCCTTATATGAGCTACATCAAATTTGAAAATCACTAACTCTCCTATTTCCCTTATAGGTAGAAGCATGAAACTGTGGAAATTTTTCGAGCACAAGCTCTTGACGAAAATATGCAAAAAGAATGATAGATTTCCTACTAATTGGTAACCAGGGGCCCAAATATATTTTTTCTTATATTAAAAACCGTCTCATCACTAATTCTTCAATTTTCCGTGTAACTAGGGCCATGAAACTCTCACGACGAAAAGTGGGGTAATATAATTTAAAAATTCACACTCTTTGGGGCTGTTGCCTTAAAAACGTGTTTTTTCCTAATATGTGCTTTTTACAAATTGAAAATCAGTATTTTTTCCAATTTCCAAAATAGGTAAACGCATGTAACTTTGGGGGTTTGTTAAATACACTTCCGTGTTGGCAGCAGGTGAAATAATATTCAAAATATCCCTTGCTGTGCGACGGGGGCCTAAATATAGTTTTTGTATGCACTCACTCAGTCATCACTAATTCTCCAACTTCCCACAGCAACGCGCGGGGCAATCGCTAGTACAAAATAAGAACGTTTATTTTTCAATTTTAATGCAAAATTTAAAAAAAATATATACACAAAAGTCTAACCAACGGAATCCACCCCAAAAAGCTTCACTAAAAGGCCTCGAAAATTAAACCTTCCATGATGATGAGGTGTAATCTAATATCCTCATAATATATTTTGAGATTTTAATCATAAGGTTTGTCAAGCTCAAGTAGCATGAAGTCTCAATAAACTTAAATAAAATAGAAGAAATATGTAACTCAAGACGAAAGAAGCATACAAAACTCCTAACAAAGTTTTAAAACACAAAGCTACTGGTCCAGACGAAATAACAACTACACTTCTCAAAGAGCTAAATAATAAAATGTTCCTAATTCTTGAAGAACATTTCAAGCCGTTCAAAAGTACAGGATTGGAAACTAAACGAATGTGATTCCCTTCTTTTTTAGTTAAAGAAGAGGTAAAACTAAAACAAACCCTAGAAAATTTAGATCTGTTTCACTAACTATAATTAATTGTAAATTTAAAAAAAAGACATAATATATAGTAAAAGTTTTCTTTGATCACATCTACGCGGCTTTAAGGAACAAAATATCGTTTGAAACACATTTAATTGGTGTAATTGACGATTTGACAAAGACCTTATTAAACTGCAAACAATAAATAGAAACAATATTTTTAGACTTCTCAAATTCATTGAAAATTTTCACCATTCTAGTTAATTAAAAAAATAATAATAATAATAATAAAATAATAATATAAAAACTCTTTTAGACATACGGGTTCAATATAGCAGTAGTGGATACAAGATTATTTCTCTGTAGATAGAGATCAAACTGCAAACATTAAAGGATACATATCACCCCCAACAACGGTTACTTTTAGAGTTCCACTACTCTTTCTGATTTAAATAAATGATTTACCCAACTGCATTTTGTGAGGAAAAACGTTAAGTTAAATGCTTATAATTTTATCATCCATAGAACAAATAAATCTGAGCAATATATCTTACAGCAATGCCTTAATGATTTATGCATGTCCTTCCATCCTTACGAGTTTAAGCTGATAATTAAAAGCTACAACATAATTTGCGAAACATTCATGTAAAACATCTCAGCAAACACTAGTTTAGATTGCCTTTCATAATAGGAGTATGTACAATATTGGGATCAAGGTGTGGATTTGGTCTTCACAATACCTACTATCGAATCATTAACTTTTAGAATTTGCATCGAATAAAGCGCGTGCGTCTGTGTGTGTGTGTGCAAGTTCTTATAATTAACATTTATGTCAATTCAATTAAGAAAAAATTTTTATGCTTAAATAGATCTAATTACCATTTCATAAAAGTTTATTTGCATCTGTGGTCAACGTATATTTGAGAAAATAATACTTCCAAAGAAATTGGATTCATCAATGGAGTTAAAAAATATAACATTGTGAACAAGTTAAGTAATTCATGAACGTTATTATTATTAAATTATATTGTGGTTACCTTGAGAACTGAAACAATAACAATATACTTGTACTTGATTGTTAAACTCATGTACTGCATTTGAGGAATAGGCTTTATATTTAATAAAGTTGTTTATTTTAACATTTCAAAAGTTCCAAGTTGATAAATTATTAATTATGTAGTAAATAAAAGCTAAGACATATGACATTGTAAATAAGTAATGTTTAATTCGGAAGATGTAAATTCGATCTGTATGTAATAACCACAATTCACAATTTTAGAATCTTTTCCCCGTTGTGGTTTACACTATAACTATTGATACCCTAACTCTATTTTCTTATATCCTGTGTCATTGTTTTTTTTTTTAAAATTGATTTTGCTTTACTCTTATTTTACATAAACATTTTTGATATAGTCTAGTAGGTGTTAAGAATTTAAATATAATTTTATTGCTTATTTTATTACGCATTTTATGTTATTTGTACTGATGAAAGGCAGTAACCAAAACGTTTACTTTTGTATTAGTTCAATAATAAAGCTGAAATTTATTGTTTTCACTACACATTTTTTTTTTGTAATTTGTATTTCATTAATGTGTATTCTTGTATTTAAACTTGGCAAGAATTTTGTTGAGGTGTGGCTCCTTGATGCCTATTTTGTTTTTAATGAGGTCATCGTCATGTAAAATGAGTCCACATACGATCAATTGAAGAGAAACTTTTAAGATTTTCATGTTGAAAATGATAATTATTTATTTGTTGCTGTACACTTGTTCCCTCCAAGTCGTGCGTCCGAAAAGCAGTTTAGAATTTGAATAACGAAAATACGTGTGTTTTTGAAGTTCAAATTTTTAAAATAAGAAATTGGTGCTGGGATTTTTAGCAAAACTAGTCAATAGTTTCTACATTTTTGTGTGAATTTTTATTCGGTTCGTATACTATAATAAATGTACTCTCCTTAAAAAAAATACAATCAATTTAAAATATTAAAATAAAAGCAAAATATTATTCATTCCTAAAATGTTAATTTTTAACCAATGACATGTTTAGCCATATTAAAAAAATACTATCATATTATTACAATCACATTATACACGCATCTTCATTAAAGTCACTTGTTTTTTTTAAATTTTTTTAAGGTTACAGAACCATACGCTTTATCATTTAGTTTGATACATCAAGTAACACGCAATCTTTCTTCTTGTACAACCATGATCCTGAAACTTGTGAAGTTTGAGTTGATCCTTTTATACGCTGGATTATGGCTCTTGGAAGTTTGTCAAGGTAAAGGGTTTGAACGTAAAATTGACTTTAATAAAATTCCAAAAAAGCATTTTTCAACTATTTTAGTTTTGAAATTTTATTACGTTCAATTAGTCTCATTATTCAAATAGTTTATATAAAGTGTAGGGTTACATTTTAAACATTCTTTACGTGTGAAACATTTTAATTTATATGTATGTATATAACGGGGCTGTGGAAATTAATAATCGATAGTTTTTTTATCGATTAAAATTATTTTAATGGATGAAAACAGTGAATACCATTTTTAATAAATATTTTGTGGTCTTAGGAAAAAATCATAACATTTGAACCACTTGGAGTAAAATGATGATCTTTATGTGTTTGAAATTAATTTCAAATTTTCATACAAATGCGTTTTTTTATAACTAAGTTTTAAAAATGTATACTGTTTTTTTNTATATATATATTGTTTACAACTCACAGGAACCTTATTGTAGCATGCCTTGATATAACACTTGAGAAATGGCACTAAACTATATTTTCCATTGTTAATATGTTTATTTTTATTGTATGCATAACTTTTATTACACTTTCTTGTGTGGTTTTTAAAAAATAACAATATTCTGAACTAAATAGTTTTTTTTTAAATCCACACAAAAAAAGTGAAATAAAAATATTTAAAAACAGGGAAAATAACTCAATAAAACATAAAATTTTCATTGTCTGTTTTTGTTAGTTCCCTTGAAATTTTCAGTGCAATGACGCCATAAAGCTTTATTTTTTAGCTTTAATCAAAATTATTGATTAATTAATCGTTAATTTTTCAAAAGTTAACGATCAAATTTAACGTTTATTTTAGGATTTTTACAAGAATGTAAGGACAGTAATAAAGTTTCATTTCACAAGACTGCTAGAATCGGTTTTAAATTTGAACTTCCTCTTTGCTGTCAACCAAGGGATTACAATATTTTTTATGTAAACATAAACAAAAGAACCAGTGAAAAAGCAGAATTTATATCCGATTTGTTGATATCCACAAAGGAAAATATCACAGTTAATGGCAAAGTTGTAATTTTCACTATCACACGAGTACGTAACTATGATCTTATGAAACATAAAGTGATGTTTTATCCATACGGTAGTTGGATTACTATCTATGTGGATTTAACAAAAGAGGGTAAGGGCACACATTGTTTTTTTTTTAAAAATTATCAATGAATCTAATACATAATCGCCCTAAGTATGCGTGTGTCTCCCCGTCCAAAGGCGCACGAAAAGGTGCTCGAAAGGCACGCAAAAAAGGCGCGAAAATTAGTATAGATAAATTAAAAATGTTCGCCGTAAAAAAATATTATATGACGTCATTGATTTAGCTCAGAACGTTAATTACCGAAACAACGCACGAACCTGTGACGTCAGCATTTTTGTACACACAAACACACATTTGTGTTGAGTCTAACATCGGCCACCAGCCTATGCGTGTTTGTCTCCGTTATAAATCATGATGTAAGTAACCACTAACCGGTTGATGTCGGTGTGTCGGTCTTCGGTCCTTAACCTACTGCCTACTGCATTGCTGCGTCGCATTCAAGGTATGACACCGTTCTCCTACGCCAGTACCCATTTTCAATGTCACGTTCGCATTACTTTATTATTTCTTCTTCAACTCCACAAATTTACGAATCTTCGAGTGTTGCCACGAGACATCTATGCCACGAAAAAAGAACATTCGATGAAGCAAAATTGCCGATAGAAAACGTCGCAGAAATGAACATAACAGGAATCGAAGAAGAACAGAAACACGCGAGGAGGCATCCTGGCGACGAGAAACGCGAAACCAACAAGATCGCATTCGAAGAGCAAGTGAAACCGACGAACAACGGTCCCGTAGACGGGAAGTAGCAGCCACTAATAAACGACGTCGGTCAGCTACACTCCGGGAAGTACCTGCACCTCATCTGGATGGAGCCACCAGAAGTGACTTCATGAATGACAACGTCCTGCAACATTTCTGTGGCAATTTACAATTGCTATGCTATTTCTGCGGTGCCAAACATTTTCCTGGCGAACATCCTGCGCACAAATTATTTACCACGTGCTGCCAGAAAGGAAAAGTGACGCTAGATTCCATCCGCATATCACCTTTACTGAGGACGCTCATGACGGGGGAACACGAGCACTCCCAAAATTTCAAGGATTACATCAGGTCTATTAATAGCGCCTTAGCCTTTGCGTCAATGGGTGCTAAAGTCGCTCCTCCTCCCGGATATGGGCCCTACTGCTTCCGCATCTACGGACAGATTTACCACAGATCTGTGGCTCTGCATCCTGACAATGATGATCGTATTCAATTTGCTCAGCTGTATATCCTTGATGCTGATGAAGCTTCAAAACAAAGGATGTAATATCCCTGTTTTTTAAGTACGCTGAAAAAAATCAGTAATAATCTCACAAAACCTAATATCTGCCGCTTTTCTATTGAGACTAATATTTCAAAACATTGCGTTTTCTCTGATTACAGAAGTGAAGTATTTTCATTAATACAAATGTCAGAAATTATTCTCTTTTTAAAAGTCGGTATGATTTTATGATTTTCTATGTCACAATAAGACTTGCTTTCCAACTATCTTCAGTTTATTTTTTATTTTAATTTTAAATGTTTGCTATAAAGTTAGATGTCTATTTGTATTTCTTTCTTTAGTTTCTGCATTGCCATTTCAGCTTTTAGACTTGGCTTTTTTTTTTTTTAAATCTCGTAGTCCTATCTCATTTCGTATTTTCTCCAAAATTATACACTAATAGAAACGACCCATGGCGTAGCATACGCTGCAGACTTGCTCATAGATAATGCAAATAAAGGAGGGAAAGAATGGATATAAAAACTACAGTAAGAATAATCAACTGTAAAGGCCGTCGGGGGGGGGGGGGAAGCATCGCTGTCAACTTAATTGTCTCTAGACATGCGAACTCGATTTAGCTACATGCTCTCATCCTACATCAACCTAATTTACCAACCAAAAACTGTGATAGGCCCACCATAGCGAGGAACAGCTATGTTCGGATAAAAGAGTAAAAAGAACGGACACAAACCACCTTTAAAAGAAAAGAAACTTAGTACTTTACGCGGGCAAGGCGGACGTGATAACCACTACACCACGAACAACGTGTTAATCTGTGAAGGAAAAACCAAAGTGAACGCAAAGAGCATTATTGGTCTCGAAAAAGCTCACTTTTTGAACCCACTTCCCTTGATTGGTCGTCCCCAGTGAGGGTCATTCGTCATGCTCATTTACACACTACTTCTCTTGTTTTGTGTATTCCATATATAAATGTTAATAAGAACAGTCAACCTTTCAGCAGCTTGGGTGAATAGCTTTGCTTTCGGGATTCAAATTATTTCTACATTTTAAACATTCGCTTAATTTTTTTTGAATGTGTATTGAATTTACCAATAGACTATTGATTGCTATTAAGTTTGCCTATTCAAGACACGATATATAATATCCTGGCTCTACAAAAGTTCATTTCTGATTTTCCAATTCCAAACAAACAACTCAACATTACACTTCTGTAACGGAAAATGCTAACACACACAAAACTTTTATTATTGCTAAATCTGATCAAATTGAGAGAACCTTTAAGTAGCATATCATTTTTTTCGGTTAACAGATTTGGTAACTTAATTTGTACTTTGTATTACCGGGCCAGTAAAGAAATATGAATACATAAAATAATCTCTAGCGGGATATAACTTTACAAAAGTCAAAACTTATCAGACTACATTATCTTGTTTGTGTGGCTGAACGGATATGGCTTTGACTAATACAATTCAATGACGCTTTCAAAAGCATTTTATGAAGCCCTCTTTAAGAATTACTTTTATGTTTTATCGAAAAAAACTTACTTTTTTTT
>MUZC01004701.1:87871-131920 GCA_002072015.1 Radix auricularia | reverse complement strand
AAACTTAAAACATTATACTGAAATGTGTGCATATTTCATATATATGAATTTATACATGAAATATAACCGCGCTTTTGAACATTCTATTACGAGAAGATATATATTATTTGTTATATATATTAGGGCTTCGGAAATCAACGATTCATTTCTCTATTATTCGGATAATTTTTTTAAATCAATTTAAATTATATTAATCGATAAACTAGCTATTAAAATTACATTAATAGAATATTTTAAACCTTTTTTTCGATTTATTAATAAATAATTAATTATAAATAATTACTAATAGTTTGTTTATTTCCGTACACACTTCTCAATTTAAAAAGGAAAAGATTTTTAAAGTGTAAACTTTAAAATAAACAGTTTTTATATGAAAATGATATTAAAAGACATTGTTGTTACTTAATTAACAATAACAAAATTTGAATTCTTTGACATTAAATTGAAATGCTTATATTTAAATATGTTTCCTAAAATATTACATATATTTTTATTAAACATTTAAGTTATGGGCATTTATGAAATTTTCAGTTTAATGACGTCATACATCTTATTTTAAGCCTTGATCAAAATTATCGATTAATTATTCGGTAATTTTTCAAAAGTTTACGATTAAATTTAAATAAATCGATAACAGCCCTAATATATATACATGTGTATACATATATATATATATGTGTCTTGTATGAATTATTACAACATACATCCGATTTAGCATGAAAATTTGGAAAAACAAATTTAAAAAATAAATACTCACTGGTAAACGGCTTTAAAGAATTGTTGTTTACATAAGATATATAGAAAGTTTTTTTTAACTTTTGCTACGGGGCAAATGGATTGATCTTTAACAAACCTGGTACATAAAAACTTATTAGTAGATATTAAAATAGAGTTTCGTATTAAAATCCCAAAACCATTCCTTTAGGCCCTTTAACTATTAGATTCTCCTTTTGATTGTACACGAGTTTTACAAAAGTGGACACATATTCATTATGATCTAGATTAAAATATAAAGGGCTGTTGAACTTATGTCTTGCACCGATGTCATCTTGGGATTCTTAATGCCATAGGTTTTTGGGAAAAGATTTTAAATGTTGGATTGATTTTTTAAAGTAGGTACATAAACTGAATCGATTTCAGCAGCCGATTTCAATTAAAGAAAATGTTTAGCCATACTGGACACTTTTAAGTTGTTTTTTTTTCCTGATCGTTATGATAATCGAAGATATATTAACTTTCCAACCATAACTTTAAAATTTATTCTAAACCCCGGCTAATATTCTTTGCTAAACTTATAATCCAGCAGGTATTAGAGAGACCATACATTTTAACTTCATACTATAAAAACTCGTATTGCCTCAAGAGGTTCCGACTATAACCGTAACAACGCTTCTACTTATGTGATGGCGATAGCATTCGTTTCCCTCTTTAGAAATTTTCAATAAAGAACATTTCAATTGCACACACCGAGAATTAACTTATGAAGTCTTTCGCCTTGTAAAAAAATGGGTTGTCGCCTGAGGGGTTGGCATTTGACCGAAACGATTACATATATATTAGTCCCTGTAAAAATTCTATTATTTTGTTTACACAATTCTTTTGCGTGCCTTGTTTTTTCAGTTAGTTATTAATGACACTCCTATATACTGTATACTTGTACGACCACGATTGGCTAGTGTATAATGTAAAAGCATGAAGACAGATATCTGTTCCTAGGTTTAAGGGAGTCCATGAATCTATCCACCACTAAAGTAGTGCTGAAACAAATGAGGGAATCAAGGTTGGCTTTCAATTGTGCCCTTATAGCTGTGGCATGTGATTCCTGCGACATTTGAACTCACTTGTCAAAAGTCAGCCATAGTCTTTGTGTTCTTATTAGAACTTAGGACTTACTATTATGGAGTATAGATGGAGCGTTTGTAATAGATCAGATTAGATCATCTTTAAGGCTACATAGTAAACACTGAATACGTATATACATATTTTATGTAATAATCCAGCTTCCTTTTCATAGATAAAATATTTTTAAATTTTGATTTTCATTGTCTACAGATAAGATTAACAACACTCAAACCTGGATTCACAAGACCAACGAGTCATTTTGCATTTTTTTAAGAAAAGATAGCGATGAAGAAAAATCAATCCGTTGCAATGAAAGTCGTAATTTTTTCTGTCAAAAGATGCAAGGTAAAATAATTTTTCTTGTATTCGATAATATAATTGATGCAAATGAGACCTTTTAAATAATAAACGCATATCAAAAGCACATAAATGGGCATTTAGTATGAACGTTTACAGGCATAGTAATATATCATATAGATTCTTCGTATAAATATTATCAACTAAATGCAGCACATATATAATGATATCATTGTTTATAGTTGAGATTTTTCCTCTCTCATAAAGCAAATGATATCATTATTTAACATATAAGTCTTTAAAAGTTTTTTTAAAATTAATTTGAAAAAAGTGAATCTAGTTCTGCAACAATTTGAAGAAACTGGACACAGTGGGTAAGTCGTCAGATCAAATCTGTTTCAGCAAAAATTAATGCAATTATTTGTCTTTCTCCTCCATCATTGGAAAACGGTACATGAATTTCTTAGGAATCATATAATATTGTAGAACATTTTGTTTCTGCAATACCTAAATCCCTGACAAAACGTTTAAATATAACACACAAAAGATATTTGTTCAGTGCAGTGTCAAAAAGCATTTGATAGCTAGAAATATTTAATTGTTCATTCATCTGTACTTATAGCACCTGATTTATGAAAGCTCTTTAGATGTTGGTGACGAAGATATGGAAGCTGTTTTATGCCTAAAAAGATGAACATGAGATTGAATATCATGTTTGTTATTGAAAAATATATTTAAAACACCCAACGGAATAACTATTCTACAATAAAAATATAACCTTTAGGTTTAATGCTGACAATGCAACATTTTGATCAGTAATTACACATATCTGTCTGGTGGTGTCCCTGTACATTTTTCTCAAAGACAACTTATAATCAACGCTTAGCTTTGAAGCTTGTTTTTACAAGCATTTAACAAGCTTTTAATTATATCGCATCAAGGAGGAGATAACATCCTTACTGACGAATTGTTCCCATTGTAATGTATAAGAAGGCATGCTTATCGATATTATTTAATTATAGTTAAGAGTTCAGAGGGTATGTTATGTTTATTTTTGTTTTATATTTTATTTTAATTATTAAATTTTTTTTTTAAAAACGTGTTAAATATTAAACTTGTTATTTTCTTTTGATTTAACGTGTTATAAGATATTACATTTTATCGTAACGAGTTATTTTTAATTATGGAATCTTATATGTACATTTCGTGTATTAATGTCCTTTACCTTGTCTAATCCGAACACTCTGGAAGAATCAAAATTTTCACGTAATCTTTAAACATTCCTGATAAACTAAGAATGGTCATTATCCTGTTACTATGCTCTATTTTATACAATTAAAATGTGTATATTTATAAATACATAAATAGTGTGTTAAAGAGAAGACTGTGTTATTTCATTTGAAAATTTTGAAGAGTTTAACGTATTTTTTCTTCATGTTAACTTTTTTGTTAGCATATAAACCTGCTTATTACGCATATTATTATTAAGTTCCTGGAAGTTTCTCTGCAATGCAAGTGGACAAAATAATGTTACAATTTTAAGAGACAATGAAATCAAAGCCTTCGGGATAAGTTCAGTCACCTATCAGCAAAATATCTCTCAACAAGTTCAATGCCTAGACTCTGCTGAATATTCATGTGTTACAGAAAACGAAAGTGGTGTTTCTAAAGTTAATAAAATAATTCAAGGAACATGTGAGTTTTATGAATATTTTTTTTAAAAAAATATCGTGATTTTATTTTGTAAATCTCTTTTCCTTAGATTCATTTTCATTTGTTATTTTTTTTATTATATGGGATTGTCTATGTTGTTCGTTATGTTTCTTTCGAGATGTAGCTATTCCAAAGCATAGTTCCATCATGTTTAAGAATTATACGTTTTTGTG
The DNA here is from genome assembly GCA_002072015.1 of Radix auricularia. Taxonomy (NCBI): domain Eukaryota; kingdom Metazoa; phylum Mollusca; class Gastropoda; family Lymnaeidae; genus Radix; species Radix auricularia. Next base: position 127,895 of record MUZC01004701.1, on the reverse strand, counting down.
ACATCATTTATCTTCGTATCTAACCTATAACTGACGTTGCTTCTATACAAAAAAAATCATGTTAAGCCTGGTCCCTATTGGAATTCAGGACGTGTTAGCGCATTTTCGTATTATGTATCAGTACTTATGTTAGATATCAGAATTATGTAGTTATCAGTAATTGTGTTTAGATTTTAGACATATTTTTATGAATTTTCTTGTGTAATGAATATACCTGACATTTTTTTAATTTAAAAGTCATTTCTTTACATTTAAAAAAAAAATTATTTTCTCTTTAATCTAACTACAAGTCACCACAAATGATGACGTAAAACTCTCTAAACTTTTACACATATTCTAATGACGTCAACTAAAAAAAAACAACTAATTCTTTTGCACCCTTTCGCACCACTCTTCAATTCTGGATGGTCTACGCATTCGACCTCCGGCAATGGCGGCCGTTCCCTGCGCTAGTGTTACCTCTCGATTCGAAATATTTTTTGGTAGTTTTAACGGGGTTTTTTAACGGATCGAGTAACTGAGTGTTGATGCACAAATGGCAGGTCAGGACATACAAAAAACATATATACCTCATGGGTCTAGGACTTATGGATGCTGAGATCAAGGGTGATGAAGGACGGACGGACAAAACGGGTGCAATAGCGCATTCGACTTCTCGAAAATGCGCTAAAAATTGCGTCGTACTCTTGTCAATGTTTTATTATTTTTCTTGCATTATTATTAGAGTTTAAATGTAGATAGTTTGTTGATTTTCCTGATTTTACCAATCTAGCGATTTCAAGCATGGAGAAAAAAAGAGATTTGGTTGGTGCTTACAGATAAAAAAATTTGTTTACCCTCACGGCTATCTCAGAGTTGTATTAGATTTTATTTGCGTAGTATATCCAGGTTAGAATTAATTGCCTTACTTATTAATTGTTTTAAAAAATTCTATCTATAGTATTTCAAGGTTTAATAATTTAACTAAGGGTCTTACTTTTGTCGATTTTAAACGATATAGAATGGGGTAACTAGCAACTCTTTTTATTAATTAGTTCTAGTTAATCTATGTTTTCTATGGTGGATGGGTCCCATACAGTATATGCATATTGTAGTGCAGTTCTCACCAAAGTAAGGCTGCATTTTAGTGTTATATTCTTAGTACATATATAAAACATATAACATTTCTCTTCAAAAAGCGTTATGCTGGGAATTTCATAAAAGTTTACTCATTAAATTATACTCCTAAATAACTTGCGTCATTAGTTTCGATTAGATTCTACTTATTTTTTATTTTTGTTCCTTCATTTAGGAATATAAAAGTCATACATTATTGTTGGAAATAAAATTTCTCTCCTTTTTTAAAATCTTGTATAAAATTTTTAAAATATAATTATTAAAATTAAAATTGTTTTTAAGGGACTAAACAATATTTTTAATAAGTCATAGAATCCCGAGAACTGTGAAAGTTGTAAACTATATATTTTATACTCCAGTTAATCTCAACATATTTTATGGCTTCAACAAAATAACATACTCTCATTTACAGGCAATTTTCGAATTGAAACATTTTCTTCATCTGCAAAGAGACAACAAAATATATTTGTTGCTGAAATAAATGACACGGATATAACTGTCCAGTGTGAAAGTAATCGTGTAGTAAAATTAGTAAAAATATTGCGCAAAGGAAAGAAATTAGTTTATAATCAAACGACCAGCGCCATCTACAGAATACCTCGAGTACAATGCCGTGATATGGGAGACTATACCTGTAGAGCTGAAAATATAGAGACGAACGATTTCGTCGAGGATACCATTCAACTGGCTGTTTCAAATTGTAAGTGAAATTGTACTACTCCTTAATAAAATTTCTTCCTAAACTTGACTCCGGTAATGCTTATTGTCACATATACTTGCAACAGAGGCGTAGTTATAACTTTTGCCGCCCAGGGAGGTCTCCAATTGCCGCCCTGTTTAGAGAACATTCATTAATAACGTCAAGCACAAAGAAGGGGGATTCACACATTTGAGACGAGGGGAATGTTCAATGAATGTTACGTCATAGTGAAATCGCGCAACATTAAATAAAAGTTCACCTTTAGTATTTGATAGATGACACTTTATTTAATGACGTTTTACATGACTTCACGAAAGTTACGATATTATAGTGCAACCTAAAAACATACTCAAATGGCAACAACAAAATTGATTTGCAAAATGTTCATTTTTAAATGGTAAAAAACGTTTTTATAGGGGCATATGACGTCATATGGAATAAAGGGTCTAAGTTTTTATGACGACGTGTGACAAAGAATCAGCCGAAATAGCGTAAAGTCATTTATGGATGGCCCCCTGTAGGTGAATCATTAGATGGATTTTAAAAAAAAATTAATATACTTATAAATACACACTTATAAAAAAAATACAAGACACTTTTTCAAAGGCCACAACAAAGTTACTGAGGTCGCGGGTCCAGCCACCCCCTATGAGGTAGCACTTATGCTAATTAATATGCTTTTATTTTGTATTGATAAATACATGATTTTTTTACAAAGCAATTGTATACATTAGTATGTACACAAATTATACATTTACTTGACTAGCTTTCATAGTAGAAATATCTTGAATTATAATATCAAAATTTCTAATTATTTGTAATATCTAGTTCTATGGTAATTATTGCATTATTTTATAATCTTGAATCACTTATTGTGAAACGAAGATATTTTTTATATTAACTTTATTTTGTAGAAGCTCCTTTCACGACTAGCAACACTGATAGAAATGTTAAGAAAAATCTCAACAAAATAACAATTTTTCTGTTGGGTACATAATTTTCCAATCTAAACTGTTAAAGAAAGTGTAATGGATAAAAGGGTCTTTTTCCCGTTTTTCTAATGTAATGCCCCTTACAGTAGTGTAGGTGTAGCTATAAAAATGGTATCCTTTTTCTTTCAATATTGAAAATGTCTTTATCAATGTCAAAACAGTCATTTATTTGATGTGCAAATTCCTCATTTAGTAGATTACATGGTATTACACGGTACTTTTTAGGAATATTTTTTTTACAATGATATGACGCTAATCAAAGCGTTCTTTTATTTTCTTTTAAATTATATCCATTGATAAATATATAACCTCGTCTTCTGAATTTTCACCACCCATATTTCTTACACATTGTTTTTGCTGATATAAATAACAGTGTTTTGAATTAGCATATCGTTTTGTTCAATGCAATGGGTTTGCATTAAATTAAACAAAAAACAACAACAACAAAACCCAACAAAAAACGAGTTAGCATAAATTGAGATAATATAAAATATAGAAAAAAAAAGGTTGCATTGAATCAAGTAGAGACCCAGAGTCTGATCTCGTTTTACTAGTTACTTCTTCACATGCCAATTTTAATTTTTATGCCCATTGTGGTGTTAATTAACGGAGAAACTGGGATGTTTTCATATTCTTGTCTTAATTCAAATTATTTTCACATTACTTTATTTGGATAGCCGTCCCAATCTAATAAATAACCGTATTTTAATGTGTGCTATTTTAATGCAATAAAAACGAAATAAATTAAATTTTTAATAATTCCATGATAATACTTTTATGAAAACTGAAACGGTAACAAAAATCAATACTTGCCAATTAAACATAATATATGAACTACTATGCCATGAAGCTACTTGTTCGCGAATCATTCTGCGCATGTTGAAATTCCACACAAAAACTACCATGGTGTTATTAATAGCACACATTTTTCGGCCCAACGGTGACCTATTTTTGTGTGTACTTTTCATAGAAAAGCATCATCTGTTATGTATAATGATTGATTTTCCCAACGAATCGCTCCCTTCTTTGAACGATCTTACATTTTTAAAGAAGTTTGCGTTAGTTATAACAATCAATTTGTAATCAAAGAAATGGTGTGCAACCCGTTGATTGAAACTCAAAATTATGATTTTTGTTTTTAAAACTTGGTTTTTTACCCCTTCAAAAAAAAATTAAAGGACGGTTGTCTAAAATGGCTGTAATTTTGAACTGCCCACAAGTGCCACCTTCAAAATGTGTGCCGCCCATGGTGGACAGCCACCACAGCCCCCATCTAGCTACGCCACTGACTAGCAACGACCTTTTTATCGATGCATCTAAATTAGATTCGATTTGTCGATTTTGTAGTCTTTTCAACAATTCAAGAATGTTAACCTTGGTGTAGCACATTCGTACATAAATTAGGAGTTTGGGGGCTGAACTGATACTGGAGTAAATTAGAGGTTTCAGCACTGTAATTATTCTGGGGTTTCCATTAAGTTTGTTCAATCCTTTCAACAACCTTGACTCTATAATTCTATGGAAATAATCAGCACCCAGAGAAATATCCTTTATTTTCTGTATTCATCTAACACCCAAGTAAAAGAGCAAATGAATATAGCACAAAGCATTCATTCCTTGGAAACAAAAGAGAGAGAAAAATTATTATCTATGAGTAGCAGAATGTTAAATATCTGGGACTGTGATTGTGGCCTTAACATCAAAAGTTGTGACCAATAACGTAACAACATATCTTTTTTTAAAATATGTTTTTAATCTAAATTAATCAATTTTCCCAAGATAAATGTTACAATTTTTATTGTAAATCTTCTAGAGTGTTTCATCTTTACTGTGTTCATTTATGGCAAATTAATCTTTTATCACTTTTTTTCCTTTAATTTTCAATGAGATATCTTATTTGTTCATTTTCGAATTGTTTGTGAATATAAAACCACTTTAAGACAAATGCATTATCAATTGAAATATACTTTTGGCACCCTCTCCTTTTTGTATTCTCATATTTAGGTGAAGCTCAACTATGTTTCGATAGTGACCAATCACAAACTATAAAAGCNAAATTAGATTCGATTTGTCGATTTTGTAGTCTTTTCAACAATTCAAGAATGTTAACCTTGGTGTAGCACATTCGTACATAAATTAGGAGTTTGGGGGCTGAACTGATACTGGAGTAAATTAGAGTTTTCAGCACCGTAATTATTCTGGGGTTTCCATTAAGTTTGTTCAATCCTTTCAACAACCTTGACTCTATAATTCTATGGAAATAATCAGCACCCAGAGAAATATCCTTTATTTTCTGTATTCATCTAACACCCAAGTAAAAGAGCAAATGAATATAGCACAAAGCATTCATTCCTTGGAAACAAAAGAGAGAGAAAAATTATTATCTATGAGTAGCAGAATGTTAAATATCTGGGACTGTGATTGTGGCCTTAACATCAAAAGTTGTGACCAATAACGTAACAACATATCTTTTTTTTAAATATGTTTTTAATCTAAATTAATCAATTTTCCCAAGATAAATGTTACAATTTTTATTGTAAATCTTCTAGAGTGTTTCATCTTTACTGTGTTCATTGATGGCAACTTAATCTTTTATCACTTTTTTCCTTTAATTTTCAATGAGATATCTTATTTGTTCATTTTCGAATTGTTTGTGAATATAAAACCACTTTAAGACAAATGCATTATCAATTGAAATATACTTTTGGCACCCTCTCCTTTTTGTATTCTCATATTTAGGTGAAGCTCAACTATGTTTCGATAGTGACCAATCACAAACTATAAAAGCTAAAGTTTATACCAATGTTACCATATCAGTATGTATGAAGATTTATCAAGAAAACTTACAAAAGATAAAACTCTACCTGAAAGAAATGCTTATTGAACAAGCCCAACGAAACAGATATAGCTGGAGCCTAGAAAAATATGGAATTCTAAATAAAACAATCAATTTACATATCCATAGTATTGAGCCAGAAGACTTAGGAGTACAATATTTGAGTGTTGAATTCAATGGACACAATACAAGCATTCGTGTAGATATTCAACCTGAAGGTATGAAACCTACATTATAACAAAACATTTAAAGGGATATTAATCTAGAATAAACTCGAATAGTATAAAATTAACAAATTTAAAAAGATGTAGGACTACGAAAATTTAGACAAAAAGAATTTTTGCAAGTAAAATAATAGGTTTACGGTTTATTTTAAAGATATAATCACATAAAAAATCATTCTGGTCAATGCCATTATCAGTCATAAAGTTAATTTCTTTTCATCTTATAAAAATAAAGGTAACTAAATATTATAAGTGTAAAATTATTTTTAATGGATTTCAGCAATTATTTATCAGATTGTTAATAAAGTGGATCTTTAAGAAGCATAATTAAAGAAATAACAACAACCTAACTAAGTCGTTCTTTCTTTTCTTTTTTTTTAATTAAAGACGTTGTTATTTAGACATTTAAAAAAATTATTGAAATCTAATTACACTAAAGTCTAATGTACTTAAATGTTAAATAAATGTATTTATTTCATTCCGTTTTGTATAATGTGTAAATACAAAAAATTCAACCTGTCAAGGGTTCATCATCTTTTTATTCCTGTATCATCTTCTAATTTTTGTTCTTAATATTATCAATAATAGTTCCTTACTTTATATTTTTTGGCAATAATAGAGCATTATAGGTGCACTAAATGAGATTTCCACATTGAATTATTGTCACACAATTTTGCAAAATATTTTGTGATCATATTTTTGATTGAAATATTGTTTAATACCTCATTTTTATATGAAAATATAGAAGAAACATTTTTTGAAATACACTAGGTCCACCTTTATGTCCGACTAACTTGACCATTCATGAGATCGGAACTCGTGACGTCAGATTATCTTGGACGCCAGGATTTCATGGAGGCGCCGAACAAACGTTTAGTATCAACTACACCAAAGTGAATGGAATAAAACAACAGACGTTTGTATCACACAATACAGTTATTGGCTCTAAGGGCCGGATGTACGTCACTATCAACAACCTGGATTCTAACACCACTTATGAGTTTCGAGTAACGTCATCAAACAGGTTTGGTCAACAAATTGAATTTTCCGAAGCGTGTAATATTGCTATAACTGGGACAACACTAACAGGTAATTTATTATGTTTTATTGAAATGATTATCCATTTAAATTATTTTAAAGATGTTTAAATTAAAGCTAGAATACCCAGACATAAAAACAAAACCCCCACGTGATCGAATACCACCATTTTGTTTTTCGAGTACAATTCACTTTTTCGCATCACTAAAACACAGTTTTCCATTTAAATATTATCTGATTTTTTCAATGGATACATGGATTAAGGGTAAGTGATTAAATTGGTAAGTTTTATTTAATTAATAAGTAATTAAGATAATTTCATAAAATATAAAAGTTTAAAATAATCCTTGGACTTCCCGTTGTCATATTTTCTGCAATATTTCTTGTCAGCACTGATTATTTCTCAATTTAAAAAATAAATTATAAATATGACATTTTAAAAATACCAATATAAGCAGCAGCCACAGGTAACCCTTGATTTTTATACAAACACATTTTGTGACGACAACTGTAACGATGTTTGAACATTTAAATTATTTCTATCTGCACTTAATTATAAGATCGGCTGTGCCTAAACGTCATTTACCGCTAAGTAGCTATAAATCGAACCTCCAAAATAATTAAATATGTTTTTAAGAAATCTCCAATAGCATTCAAGTAATGTTCTACTTATAATTTAAAAAAAAAAAAAAAACAAACTTTTATGCAGTTGTACAATTTCTGAAATACCTATAAAAATGATTTTTTTAATTCTTAGAATATTTTTTAAATTGTTTAGGTCTCTTATCTTATCTGTTAAAGACGCTCATTCATTACAGAGGATCATTGCAGCCTATGCTTATCCAACAATATAATAGGAAAAAATATATCAACCCTAATATTCCAATTTCCCCGTATTTAAAATAAACATAAAATGATAATTCCATTGTTTTAATGTCCACTATTGATCTACTTATTACCAAGCTTTTCCTTTGCCTTTAAAGTAGGTAAGTGTAAAAGTTTTGAATCCAATATTCTACTAGAAATCGGTCTAAATTAAAATATATGATTAAAAATGTTTCGTTGAGTGTTGATCTGAAAGCAATGATCTATAATTTTGTTAGATATAATATTCCACAATTTTGAGCTGATTAAATACAAGACACGGACTTCTTGAAGAACAGTTGATGTCACAGGTAAACGACATAAAATCAATTTTTTAGAACATTTTCTAGGACCTGGGTAAGTTTATAACGTATTTACTTTGTTGAGCATCAAAACCGAGATGCAATGTTATATTTTTAGAAATTCACTCTGAACAAGAGGAGATTACTGAAATGGATTCTAAATAATCGATCTTAATATCATCAGATATGTAAAATTTTAATGTTTTAAAAAGATTTGAACAGCAGAAATTGAGGGTAAATGGAGCGACCAAAAAAAAAAATTCTTATAGAATATGTCTTTTGAAAATGAATCTTTTGAAACATTAAAAAAAATTATTCCCCAATACATTTTATTTTTAATTTTTTTTTAACTTGCTTTCATTCCTTTAGGTCTGTCCAACGATTGCCGCACTTTTAAACGTAAAATTAATCCACTTATGATAATTCTAGAGATATCAAAATTTTACTACAGATAGATATTGAATGACACTGCATTGTATTAAAATTTCAGATTGATCGAATATACCGTAATTAAATAAATGCATTTTTAAAGTTTATCTTTATATAGCATAGACTCGAAGTTACTTCAGCAAAGTTTTACTTGGTGCTGTTGACATTCAGTGGAAAAGTCACGTTGTTCACCATTGATCACTTCCCTTTGTATTGAAACGTTGGCGGACGCTTATGAGGTGTTTGGTAGAAAAATAGACAGAGGTAAAAATATAAATTTTCAAACCACATTTTTTATGAGTGGACTAAAAGCAAGAAAATACATTGATTTCATATGACTAAAAACGTTGGGAGTGTGCTTCAAAATCCAATTCCAATTTATAAATACAACACAAAGATAGGGGTTTGGTAAAAATATTAACGATTTCTCATTTAGAAGGCAAAAGAGAGATTTATAAGTGAGAGAATGAGTCAAGTGCATATATAAAACTTCATAAGTACCCACCCCACGCTTTAGTAATATTATGTCAATGTACTTGAACTTATAGGTTTTATTTATTTTCTTCTTTTAACTCCATTTAATAAAACAAGTTTTTTAATCTTTTTTTAACCTCCGTTTATTTTTAAAACATATATGTCTTTTTTGTTATTTTATAAAAATACTAATTTTTATAAATATTTTTTATTATAACAAAAAAAAAAGATAATTTATTTATAATATTGAACTGATATATTTTTAATATAATGTACAAAGATATTTTAACGTTTATTTCCATCCCTTCTCTTAAAAAGCTTACTTTCATCAATGATAATTTGATGGTTGTAAAATAAGTTCTTGGACTACATGAATTAGTTGAATGTTGATGTTACAAATGTCTGGACACCTCCAACAGTCAGGGGATTTAATTAATGACGTACTTCAGGTATTTGTCACCCGGTGTTCTAAACTCAGTGTGTCTTCTTACGACTGACACACACACACAGACGCACAACCAAACAAAATAAGTTTAAAAATACAAAAACTGGAACGAAAGTGGATCTAAAATACAATAACATAAAATATGAACTTATTTATTAAATTTAGTATTGATGACAAAGTTTTTGACTTGTTTTACTATTTAATTAGCTTCAAAGGCACTTTTTTTAAATTTTGAAGTAAACTAAAAATATTTACTAAAAGACATTAAAGATCGTGTTACATTTGTTTTGTTAAATATACAGATTAATAAAAAAAAATCATTCTGTAAAATGTTTTTAGTAATTAGATTCACATCATTAAACAGCTGTTATTGTTTAGAATTAAAACAAATAGAGCCAGCTGTCACTAAGATGGCTTTATTTAACACAAATAATGTCACGTGCCAATCGAATCACTGGAATAAGTCTCTGCCATGACATTATACCCATGACTCACCATTCGCCAGCTAATTCTGAGTTTTAATATAATCTATTATATCTGTGATAACTGTTTAAAAGAAATTCGGGGAGGGGCATTCTGCTATTTGACTTAGTTTAAATTATATACATATAACCTATTAGGTTTTAGTGAATGAGATTAATTGGATATAGATTTACCTAGGTCAAAGTGAATCCTTGACGTTACTGAATGTTATCAAATGCAGAATGTTGTCACATGATAATAATTTGCATATGAAAAATTAAAAGAGATCACTTGACGAGATAGAGAGAACACTAGGTGGCGCTAGTGAAAGAGAGGCAGTTAGTAAGTGGAATATGTGTGCAGGAAGGCCAGACTGATTTCATTAATGTATAAAGTGTAGATATTTCTAGTGCTGGATTAAAGTTAATAAGTTACCAAAGACTTATTTGTTATTTATGCAAGTTGCTATTTGTCAGTACACGCCTACAAAAGTAGATGAGGCCTAACTAGAAACGTCAGAAATGATAAAATAGTTACAAATGTATGCAAAGTTTATTATACTCATTACTTCTATTTAGATAGTCTTAAGTCATTTATTATAACTAGCTGTAAAGTTTCATAGCAAAACTTATCGTGGTGCTGCTTCTATACTTTTATTGTTATTGAGTACTATAAGTCTTCTTTTTAACGTGTGACTAAATATGTGACATTCTTTTCAGGATCGAGATCACGCTCTTAGGACCCGGCTCATTATTTTACTGACAAGCCTCATCAAGCGAGTACCGTAACAAGATACACCACCCAGCTTTAATCTCCGATCAGCGTCGGGCACTAGATAAATTGGCTCTGTCAAGATGTGGCTGCTCAACTTGCTCAGTGATGACCTGTAGAACAACTCTTCCGTCACGTGCCATGGTGCAACCTCTGTTTCCAGAATGACAATGACTTTACACGCCTCTAGAGGGGCCGTCCATAAATGAAGTCACGCGATTTTAGCCGATTTTCAACCCCCTCAGCCCTCGTCACAATTTTGTCAAAAAAAACTTAGACACCCCTTTCAATATGATTTTACAAAGCTGTGAACCCGCCCACCCCCTTCCAAGCGGTATTTTCTATTCCAAAATGACCATGTTTCAAATCACTTTACTGTCATTCCAGGAAGTATTTAGCGTAAGGCTTCTCACTAATATCGTAACACGCATGAAGCTATGTAAAATGTCATAAAATAAATAGAAAGAAATTGAATATTTAAGATGATCTTTCATTTAAAGTAGCGTGTTTTGACGTGACTTTACTGTTCTTAAACTCTCCCCCTCGTAACACATCGTCACAAATGAGGAGACCCACCTCCTCACTAGGTGCGTGACGCCATTTATGGTCGGCCCCAGAGATTATCAACCCAAAGCCTCAACTAGTGTGACTAAAATCGTCTTCTCAACATCTTTTGTATTACTAGCATCAGCAAAGATACAATTTAATATTAATCTAATTTAGTGTTTCTTCACACTCTACTACACTATTAATTTCGATGTAGATGTTCAGTATTCATTATTTACTCTTAAAATGTTTATTGGTTTACTTCAATTCAATATTTATAACGTCTATCTTTGAGCAACATTAAACACGACATCAAATCTTTTGTTTTATACGTCTTGAGTATTTCATTTCATTTCAGAATGTTGTACACGATTTGTAAGCTCAATGCATGTAAAAGTGAATTCCCTTTAACAAACACTTAGCCGACATTATTTCTCTGCCTTAAAAAAAGTTTTCTACATTCACTAGGGATGGTTATTAACCCTAAATTTAGTTAAGAACATTTACTTCACTGTATTTTTTTTAAATTTAAGATATAAGAAGCTGAAGAAAATATTTTGGGGATGCTGCTGTTCCATAGTGCTTTTATATGAGACGAAATTATTAATTAGAATAAGCTAAGCATTTTTTTTAGATATTAAAGCCATTTTAACATCATGCTGGCGTTTTGTACTCACACATTCAAATTTCTCGGTGATACAGAAATGACAACTATTATATTTTAATGATTAATTTTATAATAAATACTTTTCTCGCGGACCGCCTTGTTTGTGATGTGCGCCATGTAGGAGATGTTTAGTACCTTTCGAAAACATCTCATCTGAATCGCATTAATTCTTCTTTGGAGGTCAGCAGTGATTGTCCAAGCCTCACAACCATACAACAAGATTGACATCGGCAAAGATCGCATTAGTCGAATCTTTGATCTCAGGCAGAGCTCCTTGCTTTGCAAGATGTGTTTAAGTTTGCTTAACGCTGAAGCAGTCATTTTGGCCATTCTGGCAAGAATTTCTGGCTTTGAGCCTTCATCGGATATTATAGTCCCTAGATATTTAAAGGTAGGGACCTCCTCGAGTTTTTGCTTGTTTATCCTAATTTCACTTGTGAATTTACTGTTTGCCATGACCTTGGTCTTTTCTGCATTGATTTCCCTGCCATAGGCCTTTGTTGTCTTATCTATTTTTGCAAGTAATTCCCTTAGTTCGTCCTCGCTGCCAGCTAGTCCGTCTATGTCATCGGCGAAGCGTAAGTCAATGGCGTAGCGAAGGGGGGCAAATGGGGCAAATGCCCCGGGTGGCACTTTGCCAAAGTCGATCTTTTTATCGAAATAAAAGAAAATAACTAAGAAATTAATAACAGAAAAAAAGATCTATCCTAAGGCATGTGAACTTTTCAAACATCAAAACTTCAAACTCCTTATTGGATATAAACTCTTCTGATACTAATGCTACTGTCATGAATAGTACTTAAGTAGTATGATAATGTAACACTGAAGTAGTGGTAGCTGAAATGAATCTTTAAATAGATGTGACAGTCGCTCCTGTTGTAAAATCAAAACTTATTGTACATGAAACATGAGCCAAGCTCGGGCGGCATATAGAGTGTAAAAAGGAAAGGAAGCGGCTAATTACTCGTTAATTAGCTTCAAAATTGAAAAGCGATAAAATAAAGTTTATTTAAAAAAAATAAAAGCAAAGATACACAATTCTAAGAAATAAAGCAACTATATTTTATACGTGAACATTTCAAATGCCAGATCTTCAAACTCCCGTATGAATCTTCAGTCTTCTGATACTAATGCTATTGAAGTGGAAAATAAAGTGGTTGAATTAGGGTACTAATATGACAGTATGGTTCTGCTATATTTAATTGATTCAAGTTTGATTTTAACTTAAATAAACTAATGGAAAATATTGTTCGTGTACATGCATGGTTTATTTTCCGAAAACATTATTATTTTTGTTTTAATGTCTTTTTTTATAAGCATCAACAAAAATAATGAGCAAAATTGTTTATTTAATGAAATTAAAACTTCGCACGCATATATCCAAACATAGCGTCCCATGAACAAGTGCTCAACATTTCCAAAGTTTTTTTTTTAATTGGAAAGTATCAGAAATCGGATTTTAAAAAAATTGATAAAGAAAACAATAATTTGTGAAAGAAAAAAAACAACAAAAAAGCGGCAGGACGTTTTTTTGTTAAATTTATACATTATTAATGCCTGGCAAAAGTAAATATTTTTTTTTGGTAACAGAGAGGACAATAATGTTGTAAATAAAGGCAATATTCTGGAGGCAATGCATTTGCTAGCCTAGTACGATCTAGCACTCCCAGAACATTGTACGAAAAATAGTTTTCAAAAGTGTCATCTAAATTTTAAACTGAGCCCATATCAATTTTATGAGATATAGATCGTGAAAAATCATACTTTTTTTTAGGAATAAGATACCCCATGTTGTCCTTTTGTATTCGATAGATCTTCATATATTTCACTTAATCACCAAACAAGTCTAGTTATGGAATATATAATGATCGATTGAAAATAAAGTAGTTGGCATAGTAGAATTTTAAAAAACATTTCATTGAGGTAATGAAATTATTTTTAATAACGAATTATTTATTTTAGTACACTAGAACGTTGTTATGGATTCTTATTCATGTCCATAATTGTTTGGAATATCTAATTACTTTACAAGCAAGGCTTCAGAATACAAAATAATGAATATACCATAGAGCCATTTTGAGATTATTTTGAAAGCTATAGAAAAACTGACAGAGGCAGAAAGAAAAAGCTCATCAGACCAACAGACGCAGGAACTTTGCTACACAATAAAATCTTTTTATTTTCGATTCTATATCAAAGGTGGACAAAATAATTTATAAATGTAAAGTGCTAGAAAAAATGCTAAGGAGAATACGCCCACAGAGAAATTAATGATATAATTTAAGTATTCTTTGAAATTTGATACGATTTTATTTGGAGACCTTTTCCTTTAAATAGAATCTTCAAGTCAAAGTACCAGATAGCAATTTTTGGTGATCCAAAATATATATCTATATTATTTGAAAAACAGGGGGAGAAAAAAGTGTATTATTCATAACATGAGATTACTGTAGGAATTCATGAATGTGAGATTTGGGCAGGTATGTAGAGTTTAGAAAACGGATACAATTTTCGTACACCAGACGACCTGCTGGACTTTGAAATTTTGCCTTCAAATTAGAGTATTCAAATGCCATTGTCAAGCAAAGACAATCATACCCTACGGGTTAAAAAAAAAAGAATTAATGAATTAAAGACCACTTGATTTATAAAAGTTGCCTAAAATAATATAATTAATTTAAACATTGCTTACAATAGTCTTAAGTATTGCAAGGTCTTAAAATAGCTTCTCTAAAAATAAGTTAAAGTAAAATTAATTACAAGCTATACCGATTATGCCAACATTTTCTAAAGTATTGCTATTTCAATGTTGGCTATTGGAGATGGCAAGGCTGAAAACATTGATACACACTCTATCTTAACTTTACAGCCTTAACATATTTTTGGTTGGGGGGGGGGGGGCGGCAAATTTTGGTTCTATCCCAGGCGGCACATACCCACGCTACGCCACTCGCGTAGGTTAGTTATAGTTCTCCCTCCGATGCTGACCGTTCCGACATGGTTTTCTAGCACATCTGTCATAAATCTTTCAAGGAAGAGGTTGAAGAGGATGGGGGAGAGTAAACACCCTTGTCTGAAAACAACAGTGGTCTTGAACCAGTCTCCCAGCTTGCTGTTGTAAAGTACTGCGCTGTTTCCTCTTTTGTACAGGTTCTTGATCATTACAATGAGGTTAGCATTAATGTTGAATTTGTGCATAGTTGCCCACAGTGCCGCATGCCACATTCTGTCGAACGCCTTTTTAAAGTCTATGAAGACACGAAAGAGGTCACTCTGGTGTTGGAGATGTTTTTCACAGAGCACTCGTAGGTTAAAGATTAACTCCGGTGTGCTCCTTCCTGCTCTGTAGCCTGCCTGTCCTGCAATAAACTTGCTCTGCTCGTGGTTTCAGTCTGTTTGATATTATCATCATCATGGCTTTGCTGGGGTGACTAATCAGACTGATTGTAGTTCTGTCACCTCTGTAGATTAACCTTCTTTGGGAGCGTAATAACCAGCTGTCATTGGCCCTTACGAGGACCTTCTCACCTCAATTAGAAGGAGGAAATTACAATGGTAAGGACATGTGACAAGAGCTGGAGGTCTCTCAAATACCACATTGCAAGGCACAGTCCAGAGAAGAAGAAAAATAGACAGACCATGGAAGAGATTGGAGGACGATATCAAAAAGGCCTTTCATTTAGCGACTCCCAAAAGGAAGCTCAGAACCTTGACACATGGCATGAGATAGTGCGCAGCTCAAAATGGTGCTCCAAAGACTCAGCGTCGGGTTAAGGGACAGTTCAGTTCAGAATAGTTTTGTAAAATAATAATTGTATCTGTTACAGACGTTCCTTTTATACAGAAAGATTATTATATCTAGTTTTAATTTTTTTAAAGTGTAAATGTGTAAATCTGTTATGGTATGCGCAACTATAGCAAAGCCCTTTTTTTAAAGGTGTAAGTTTGAAGAAATTATTTCTCTTAAATTTTATAAGATGCTGCTAAAGTTGATTACCTCGAAGTTTTAAAAAAGAAACTTTCTTTGTCACATAAAAAGCCAAAATTTTAGTTATTTATAACTTGATTTTTATTGTAAATAAAACTGATATTTACCAATAAACATGGTATTATTAACAACCCATATATAGTGTTTACTAACGTTACTAAAATTTTATATTCATTATATTTGTCGCTTGTAAATCATCACCATAATGATTTTTCAGTGGCAGCCAAACCATCGATTTTTAACCCCCACTCGTCTGTGCTCCATTCAATGTCACCGCTGTAGTTTCATAATTCATGTATTTCAGCCTCAAAGTAATGTATCTTATACATAAACAACACTCTCTAGTTCGGTGGAAGACAATAATATGAAATAAATATCCATATAAATATTTTCTTACTTTAAAAAACGAAAACAAAAAAAATCATGTTAATTAAATTTTAACAACATATAACATTATCGTTAACATTAACACGATTAGAAAGCATGCCATTTTTTAAAAAAATTACCATACGAAACAACACAATTTTAAATTATCGGCTTAAGTATTTCAACGGTCCCCAGAAAAAAATGCTGCATCACCCTAAGCACGACAAAAGAAAAAATGATCTAGGAACCTGTATTACTCTAGCGTAGGGTTCGAGAACCCATGGTTCACGAGCCTAATACATGCCTCATTGGTGACCAAATCTGGCTCTCAGACAAATGTTCGACTATAAAAAAGTACTTTTATTTAGACTCTTTGATCTACATATTAATTGCATATGAAAAAAACGGTATAACAATGTTATTTAGAAGAATGCAGAGAAACAATGTTTGTGCTTTTACTGTTAAAATTACATAAAACACACACATTTACTTGGTTTTTTAGTTTTAAGCATAGTGCATGGCTTTCACAAAATTACTTTTTAAAATAGATCTACGTGGTGTTTATGGCTCTCTAAGACAGAACGTTTCCCGGCTATTGCTCTAGCGAGAAAAAATGATGTCAGTCTCCATGGAATGGCTACTTATTAATAAAAGAAAAATTAGTTTCAAAAGTTTATTTTTGTAGATATAAGTTTGTTAAATTGTTGATTTGTAAAATCAAACATTGTTAACTCAATTTATTTCGGAAAATTGCGTTATATATTTATGTCTGTGCTGTCTGGTCGAGCTTGCACAAGCAACTCCTCCTGAGCCATACCAGTTAGAGTGTTCGGGTCTGTTCCAAATATGTTATGGAAGTTCCAAGGATGTACAAGGGCAAAGAAATAACGAAATGTTTTAATTGATTGACTGGAAAATGAAAAAGAAACGAAAAAATCTCAGTATTTCACTAATTCCTCGACAACCATAACATCTATCGGTTTGAAATAAATGCTAAACGATATTTAATAATATTTAGAACTATGATGGTGAGGGAATTTTCTTTAATCTATTTTCGTTCGACTCCTGTAGTTTTAGCAGCAAATAATAGATAGCTATTGCTATGTAATTTAAATGAAAGTTAATCGGGTTTTCCCGCTTTGTGACTGCTTATGTTAGATTGATTTGCGGTGCGCATTATAGTGACATATTATTGGTGAGATATAGCGTGGTGGTAATATGACGTCATTTTTGTTCACTTTCAGAAATACTTATTTGAAGTGACTTATAATCTAATCTAGACCAGTTCTTCTCAAAGTGGTGGTCGGCGGACCAGTGTCGGTGGGCCATCCGCGCCGGTCAGCAGAAGTTATCAAGAAAGGACAGGATATTTTCCTACCACGGCAGTATATGAAAACTAGTTCACTGAACTTTAGTGCAAAGGAAAAAATTTCTGCCGGTCCGCCATGCTAAAAGGTTTTAAAAGCACTGATCTAGATTGTAAGAGACCTAAAACTTAGGACGCAATAATCATCTGTATAGAAGGAGCGTCGGTAACAGATAGGATAACTGAAAAATGAAATAGAAACAATTTTGCTAGACTTCTCAAATTCATTGAAAATGTTCACCATTCTAGTTTAATTTAAAAAAAAAAAACTTTTAGACATTTCTGGTCCAATACAGCAGTGGGTACAAGCATATTCTTTGTAGAGAAAGAGCAAAATATGAACATTAAAGGATACATATCTGCCCCAAAAACGGTTAACTCAAGAGTTCCACTACTCTTTCTGATTTCAATAAATGATTTACACAACAGCATCTTATCATGAGAAACGTTAAGTTAAATGCTGACAATCATATCATCGATATAACAAATAAATCAGAACAATGTATCTTATCTTATCTTATATGTTACAGACGCTCATTCTGTACAGAAGATTATTGCGTACTACGTATTTCTATGGTTCGTGTTTAGTCCTGTATTCTTACTAGAGTTTTAAATGATGATGAAGTGTTGGCTTTCCTGGTTTCTTCAGGCTACCCATTCCACGCCCGAATACCGGACGAAAAGAAAAAAAACTTGTATGTGTTTGTTCTTGCATATGGAATAACAAAGGTGTTTTATCTTTATGTCTAACTGAGGGTTGTATTAAGTTATCTTTGTTTGTATTTCTAAATTAGAATTAATAGCCTTATGTATAATTACTAATTTACGCTAACAAAAATAACTCAGGGATTTATGCACGTCCTTCGAACCAGAAGATCTAAAGCTGTTAAAAGCAACAACATATGCGAACTATTTCATGTAATATATATTTAAGAAAAAGCAAGTGGTGCTTATACTTCGGAATATTAAATGATAATCTATCATGAAGTTATTTAAAAATCAAAACAAAACCTTTAGCTTTACAAAGAGTAATTTTTACAAATGTAATAAAATAGAAAACTAAAATGATAATTTACTTTATTGAGATCGGTATTTAAAAACTTCATCGTCTGTATTCTGTATGCTTTTCATCATTCTAGGAACACAGATGAACTCGAACAAATTCTAAAAATAGCTGCCAGTTTCATGACTGGGGAAATTTTAAATTTGACAACAGTTATACCATTAGTTAAATAATATAAAACATATAAAACATATTACTTATGTTATTATGTACTTTATGTTAATAGTACCGATTGAGACACTAGACGAATCGTTTACTGTTGTATTATCAAAGGCATAACTATGTTTTCCGCGCCCTTTGATAATTACTTTTTGGCGCCCTGGAGAAACAAGAAAACCACTAAATTAGCATACAGATTAAATTCATTACTGAAGGGTTAGCCACCAGCACCCTTGGCAACTGCCCCGATGTTACGCCTCTGTGTATTTGTTTAATAATAAAGTTAAATTTATTGTTTCCATTACAGAATTTGTTTGTGTATTTTGTATTTCATTTAAATGTAAATGTGGATGTTTGTGTTTAAGCTTAACAAGAATCTTGTTTAGGAGTTGTCCCTTGATATTTCATTTTTTTAAAACTGTGGTCTAGGTCCTGTAAAATGAGTCCACAACGAGTGGCGTAACAAGGGCTTGGCATTGGGGCAGGTGCCAAGGGCGCCGTCCGGTGCCAGTTTAAAAGGGCTCCGCTAAATCTATTGTTTTACCTTTTTATTTAAAACTTTCCATTTTACCCTCAATAAAAAAGGAATTAATTAATTAAATGTAAAATTTAATAAATTACAATTAAATCATAATACGCCAGACTATGTAATTATAATAATAAGTAAGATTAAAAAAGAATTATTTTTCCACGAACGATTGAAAGAGCCTCAATGCTGAAGTTTGTAAATTCATCAAGGGCACCAAAAACCCAGTTCACCTTTGTCAACAACAATTATCAAGCAATTTTCATGTGCAAATTACAAATTAATTATTTCGCCGCTGTACACTTGTTCCGTTTAAGCATGACTTTTTAATTTTTAAACGGATGAAAGAAAATTGAAGCGAAACAAGTATGTTATTCATCTGAATTATATTATCTTAACTTTAAACATTAATTTTTAAAAAAGTTAGAATTAAACCGCTTCCCCATTACTTGGGAGACCAATTAAAAAACTTGTTTGTTGCGTCTTTTATATGTAGCAAATCTTGCGTTGTACGTTTGACCTACTAAATTGCGTTTAGACACTGGTGACAATGTTTTTTTTTCATTTGTATTTATTAGTTGTTTTAAGGAATAATAAAAAAAATTATCATAAGTAATAAAATAGATTAAAAAGTTGTTGGTTTGATAGTAATTTTTTAGGGCTGTTATCGATTAAATAAAATTTAATCGTTAGCTTTTGAAAATTTACCGATTAATTAATCGATAATTTAGTCGTCAGTTACGCTCCTCTGCGGATACACGCATTCTCTGTGTTCCTAAGATAAGAACTAAAACATTTGGCGAAAGGTCATTCTCCTTTTGTGCAGGCAAACAATGGAATTCTCTTCCATTACACATCCGTAGCATTTCAACTGCTAAGTCATTTAAGACTGCACTTAAGACACATCTTTTTAAAATTTATTTTCAAAAATAATAAAACCACATTTCTGTAATTGATTATCGTAGCTGATGTATTGAGTATACCTTATTGTCATTTATGTAGTTAATATGCTGTGAATGTTTCTTTTTATTTATATATGTATTTTTGTTTCCATGTAAAGCGCTGTGAGCCTGGCTCCTTGCTGGGATACAGCGCTATATAAATCATCATTTTATTATTATTATTATTATTAAGTAATAAAAAGAGATAATTGGTATTTTCGTTAAGTTATTTTTAAAACAGTTTGCTCTGAAAATAAGTTAAACAACGCATTAAAGTTTGGCACTTGAATGGAAATTTAAAATTAATTTTATTAATATAAAAGCAATGCAACTATATAGAAATTGTTTGATGATTAGTACAAACATAAAGATCATCTTTTTATCCCAAATGGTTCAAAAGTTATGATTTTTTTCTAAAAACTCATAATCACTTTTTTCACTATTTTGTTTTTCCTTCATATTTTGTGCCATTTTATTGCATTTTTAAAGTTAAAATGCCCATAACTTGAGTATTTAATTTAATTTAATTTAAAACACTAGTATTGTAAGGAGATATATTTAAAAATAAGTAGTTCAATATAATGTCAATGAATTTAAATTGTGTTATTGTAATATAATTAAAAACAATGGTTTTTTAATATATCATTGACCTTATAAAACAGGTTATTTTAAAGTTTATGCTTTCCGAACTCTCTTAACGGAAAAGTTTGTACGTAAAAAAAATAATCATAAAATAAAAACGAGTGTTAATTATTTATAAATGAATAGAATTTAAATTTTAAAAATTCTTTAATTTTAATCACTATTTTATCGATTAAAATAATTTTAATCGATAAAATAATTTACCGATTAATTAATCGGTAATTTCCGCAGCCCTATAATTTTTAAAAGAAATTTTTTAAAATCTAAACTATTAGGATAGAACATCATACAATTTACAAGTCCTAGATCTTACGATGGCTAAAATAAAGTAACCAAAATATTTAAATATAGGAAATGAATTAAAAAGTGTGTAATTTATGCATGAGCCCCATTGTGTAGTTGTCACTTGACCTCACAGTGCTAACAGGATATATATTGAATATGTCATGTCGGTTAATTTGAAAACAAATAATAATACGAAGTAAAAATGAGTCACTTACGATGTGTTTTTTTTTTTTTAATTTTAGGGCTGCATTCCCTAAGTAATTTTTTAAAAGCTGATTTTATGTAAACATTTAAGTTTGCTATTGCAAAAATTAAAAGCTAATCTAAAAGTGATAAAGAGTAGTTAGGTTAATTGTCTTCTAATGGTCTGTACACTCTTTGATTAGGCAAGAAGTTATGTACAATCATTGTCATTATTAAGGCAAATAAATAAATGACTTAATGTCAATACATTTTTTAAAAAAATGTCCCCTATGTTCAATATGTGTGAAAATGAACTCCTAGATACAAAAATATATCCTAATCCTAGTTTCCAAGTAAAAAAAGTCTTTTTGACAAAAGAGACTCAAATTTTATTCTTCTCTTAACCATTTGAAAATGAGGTCAGCAACAATTAAAGGGAAAACCGTAAAGGCTTACTTTCCTACACACTCCCCCGATCTTATCAAAGCTCTACTCAACACTGCTCTCAATGTAACTGCTTTTAGTACATAAGCATCCTTCATTTAAAACTTCAACAACCCACTCTCGCATTAGCCTCTATTTTACACTTCCAACAACAACTCCTTCCTTAACGTTTAAATGACTCACCACTTAATACCATGTCCACCATTTATACCATCGCATGTTTGTTGATCCCACTTGACTGGTCATAAGTAGCAGAAGTTACATTACAGTTTCATGCACACATACTCACTCAGAGCAAGAGAGAGAGAGAGAGAGAGAGAGAGAGAGAGAGAGAGAGAGAGAGAGAGAGAGAGAGAGAGAGAGAGAGAGAGAAAGCAGGGCCGGACTAGGAACACGTCTTTCTGTGCACATGCACGAAATAAAAAAAATAGAGGCGAAAAATTCATTTTATGGACTGCAGAAGAACGTTAACAAAAATAAATGAATTTTTAAAAACAGTTCCAAAAATAAGTCCATAAATATACTTTTTTCGATATAGTATAATTTAAAGAATACCTTTAAATAATATACTATAAATAAATATTATATTAAAAAGAAAAATTATATTTAAACCCGGGTCACAGTGAGCTTCATAACGTGTAGTTATAATAATAATAATAATAAAATGATAATTTATATAGCGCTTTATCCCAGCAAGGAGCCAGGCTCACAGTGCTTTACATGGAAATAACAATACATATATCAATAAAAAAAGAAACATTCATATCATATTAACTACATAAATGACAATACGCTATACTCAATACATCAGCTACGTTAATCATTTAAAGAAATTATTTTTTATTAATTTTGAAAAATAAATTTTAAAAAGATGTGTCTTAATTGCAGTATTGAATGACTTAGCAGTTGAAATGCTACGGATGTGTAATGGAAGAGAATTCCATTGTTTGGCTGCACAAAAAGAGAATGACCTTTCGCCAAATGTTTTAGTTCTTGTCTTAGGAACACAGAGAATGCAAGTATCTGCAGAGGAGCGCAACTGACGACTTGGTGAGTAGACTGACTGATTAGTTCAGTAAGTTATGAAGGGCATGAGTCAGAAAAGAAGTTGTGACACCGAACGGCTAGTTTTTAATCAATTCGGGCTTGTATGTGTAGCCAATGAAGTGAGTAAAGTAGCGGAGTAACATGGTCATGTTTTTTTGCCTTTAGAACTAATCTGGCAGCTGAATTTTGAACTTTCTGTAGTTTTTCAATGCATTGATTTGGCGCACCTGACAGAAGAGAATTGCAGTAATCCATACGAGCTAGAACAAGAGAACAGACTAGAGTTTTTGTTGCACTATCTGTTAAGTATTGACGGATTGAACTGATCTGACGAATGGCAGTAAAGGCAGAGCGACAAATGTGATTGATGAAGTTGTTGGTAGACATGTTGTCAGAAATAATGTAGCCAAGATTCCTAGTCGATGTTGTGAACAGTATATCAGAACTAGCCACCTGAATAGAATTCGGAAGAGTCAAAGTACTGCGGGATTTATTGTTACAGAATAGCAGTGCTTCTGTGTTATTATCATTCAGTTTGAGCTTGCTTAGAGTAGGTCTACGGTCCCAGTGACGTAGCTCAGGTATTTTGATCGAGTGGACAAACATTAAAAAGCTACATAATTGGCTCTACCGACACTTCTTTTTCAAATTTCACCATAATGTAACGTTATAATAGGCCTCATTTTGGTGCTTCTGTACCTGGGCGCCGGAGACATATATCCTTACTGTCAAACAATTGTGAGACTCTGACCGGCGCCAGCGGTGTAGCTAGTTGGGTGCAGGGGGCATATGTACCCGGCGCCACCTTAGGGGGCGCCAAAATGAGTATTAAAACTAATTATTTACTTTTATTTTTATTTAAACTAATGTATCATAAATACGATTGGAATTTCAAACCAATAGCCAAGCATGATTTTAGCGCCCCAATTTAGCACTAAGGGCGCATTCTAATCATAAACAAATTACATATCCACAATGATCTAATTCTGATGGGGTTGTTTAAAAACTGAGATGCAGGGAGTGTAAATTCGGAAGAACAAACTTTGGTGCGATATTTTGAAAAGAATAATTATCTATATTAAGTTGCTAGTGCAGATAATTTGACTCTGCATTGCCATGAGAAACATTTGCATAAGGACGAAGATAACAATGTTGGTAACTTTCTGTCTGTGATCAAACTCGTTGATCTGCTCAGTATGATCTACAGTAAGAAAGAAAAACAACAACATGCCCGAGATATTCAAGGTTAAATATCTTATTTATCGCCAAAAAATCAAAATGAATTTATCCATCTACTTACAGCAACTGTAAGGAATTAGCTGTTTACCCAATTTAGGACACCGGGAACAGCTTTCTCAAGATGTAGATTTTGAAACTAAAAAAAGAAACCATCAAAGAATCATGTTTTAAGTTTTGTTCAGATACATTCAGTAGATACAGCAATCCTTGAACTAGTTCTCGTAGACAAACTGGAATCTGATAACATACCTCTAGCTGACTGTCGATCCAAGTGTTACTATGCTGCTGTAACTACTGAAAATATATCTGGCCTTCAACAGCGAATATGTTCTAGAAATCAAAGGGTATTGTTCGTCAATTGTGACAACACAGTTTAAACTTAGCAGGAGTTCACTCAGCTTAACAGGACCCAATTGTTATCACGTTTTTTTGAACAGTGAAAAGAATTTTTTTTTTTTAAGTTATGAAAAATCATAATTGGGAAATAGATAATGTGTCCAGAAACGGTTGCAGGATGCTACTATGAATTTCAAGGAAGCGGCATTTGATCTTGAAAATGGAGCAAGAACTTGTCAACGTGCGTGATAATTTTAGCCAGTTTCATGTAGAGAATGTAAAAAACAAGTTGCACAACTTGGGTGATCGTGGTTGACAGAGGGATTAGACACCGAAGGAAGCCCGGAGACTTTGCAAGAGAAATAGGACTTTCCGCAGAAGAGGAAATTGCACGTGCTATGAACAGCATAATTGATAGACTCCAACTGGAGATATCAATGCGGGTTTTACGTCTAAAAAACCTAAACACCAATTTTGGATATTTGCTGGACGTCAAAACTTTTCTTGCTGAGACAAATGTCGATACACTTCGTCAAATTTGCTGAGATTTTGGAAATTTCTACGACACTGACGTCAAAGGCCACGATCTGTGCACAGAAATAAAAGACTGCAAAATGCGGCTTAGAACCAGGATGAAATTCTACCGGAAACTTTGTATATACTTGGTTGTATTACTTCATATGGAGATCACGTATTTCAGAATCTGCTTATTTCGTTGCAAATACTTCCATGAATTGCAGTTTCAATTGCAAGCTGAGAGAATTCTTTCAGCAAACTGAAGCTTATTTTGTCTTCAATTTCAATTGGAGTGATGTTGCACTCCTTAGCATCGAAAGAGTGAGGTAGCATTAATTTTGATTACGCAGTTTGCAAGTTTACGACAATCAAATCAAGGAGGGTCAATTTTTGTAGACTATGTTTCTTCCATATTTCCATTCATGTGTAATTGGTAGAGTATATACACATTACGTAAATACGAAGTGGCCAATGTCACTATGTGAAACTTATTAAATATATAATCCATTTTTTTGTTATCACTTATTAAAACAGATGAACTTTCATGACATTTT
Source organism: Radix auricularia (assembly GCA_002072015.1). NCBI lineage: Eukaryota > Metazoa > Mollusca > Gastropoda > Lymnaeidae > Radix > Radix auricularia. The sequence continues at coordinate 102,374 of MUZC01004701.1, read as the reverse complement.
AAATTAAATAATCGTTTATTATTTATACATTTGCAGCCATTTGTTGTGCGCTTTGTACTGCAATCACATCGACTTTACCACACGTCAGTGATTGGGAAGACGCGATGGTTCGTAATAATGTTTTTTCTGTGCCCACGGATTCTAATGTAAGCAGTTTCTCATTTAAAAACATACTCTATTCCTAGCTTGTAGAAGCCATCCTCAACGTTCATGACAACTGCATGAACGCTTCTTAGATCATCGTCAACATCTGGTATACGAACGTGGACGTTATCTCCAGCTTTCACTGGTGGTAATTTTGGATCTGAATTTCTGAGCACCTTCTCAGCGTGACCTTGCAAACTGTTGTGAGCTTCTATTCTCGTCTTCCTGATTTCTTGTTTATTATGACATAGCCTTCAAGTTATTTTACAATACAACTGCATCCTTCGTCTGATTCACTGCAGGTTCCACACATTGCATGCAGATCTTTGCCGCAGGAATCACACAAAAGGGACCAACTGCAATGTTTTTCACATAATAAGCACACCTTTTTCGCATGTTTATAGTCAGGCAAGTGGTCTGAACTTTCCAATGGTTCCACCAGCACAGCAGCATCTCCATTTCTAGAGGCAGTCGCTGCATTTATAAAATTCTTAATTTCTTATTGGACATTGTTAAGGTCTTCCACAGTAGCTACAATTTCAATCACATCTCTGGTCAGATTTGAGGAACTCAGCCCAACATTTGCTTTGCAGCCAAACATTGCCTAATATGCGACCAAAAAAGATGTGGGTGAAAAAACGGTTTTTCATGAATTGAACAAATCTGAGATATTCAGACCAATGTCTTGATTCATTTGTCAGCATCCACGTCATCATCATATTCTGAACATCATGGTTGGCATGTTCGAACGTTCAACGGAACCTTGGCTTTGACTATGACTCGGTTTTCTGTGCGTCAGTTTTAGTTCAGGCCATATGTACTCACAATGAATCACTGTGTCAGAATGATTAAAGAACTAGTCACAATGGTTGACTTTTCCGAAAAGGACAGACTAACACCATAGTATCGTCACAGCGTGGCACCCTTTTTCCTACCACGTACACGCCAACATACCAGAAGCGACAGATGAACCGCTAGCCGGACAGTACAAAGGACTTTGGCCAAGGATACCCTGCTTTACGTTTGGGTGTCACACCTTGTGATAATGTAACCAGGTGCGTCCGCACCACCCGCCACCCATAGTGACGCCTCTGGTGACAATTACTAATTTCAAATACTTTCTAACCATTAATTATAATAATACTTTTAATTATCTATAAATAGATTTGGAGCATAGCATACGCCATAGAATTGCTCTAAAGAAAGGAGGAAAAAACGGGCACAATCTTCCCGCAGTGCACATTATGGTAGTTGGTTTGAAGCTTAAATTCTATTCGTTCAAAATAGTGCGTAACAGAGTGCGGTGCGTATAGGGCACATTACTACCTATATAGGGACCATCTTTAAAGTACTTCACGCTCCGTTTGTGCTGGTTTGGGGGGGGGGGTTGCTCGCAAGCGGGTTACACACTATTAATATTTTTCCTTTCCAAAAGAAGGCGGTAGATTTATAAACGAACGTACTATATAGGAGTGTATGCGGTGTGTTACTTTTTATCAGACTATAAAGTACATAGTGTAATATGAAGATGTATGGAAGAAGATTTAGTTTGCACATGATAGACGGAGTGTCATAGCAGGAGATGATAGAAGTAGTAGAACTGAAACCATAATGAAAAATTAGTAAAGGAGCAAATGATCATGGTGGGGAAATGCGAGTTGAAGATGGTATTTACAATATGGAAAATGGAAGATATTAGGGGTTATAGTGTATTTAGATGGTGTGTAGTGGTGGTAATGAGTTAATGGGTGTGGAAAGATTCAAGTAAATTAAAAAATTGTGGGCAAGGCGTAGCTAGTAATTTGAAGGGGTTTTGGAACCCGGGTGGCTTAACATCTTGTGTGAGTGTGGGGGAAGGGGGGGCTCACATTCATGGCGCTAGCGTAAATTTCAATGTGAAAATTTTTAAAGACAATAATATGGGCTCCCCCCGTCTAATGGGGGCCTGAGGGGACTTTCGAATTTTGTCCACCTTCACCCTCCCATAGCTACGCAACTCTTTGGGGGATTGTGTTAGTAAAAAGAAAGTACTTACAAATAAATTCATACGCATAATGGTAGTGGGAAGATGGTATTTTATAAAATAGTTTTGGGGAATATGTATTAAGTAGATGAAAGAGGGGAAGGTGGGTCGTAATATCAAGATTGTAGATGAAGCTAATTGCTTCTTAAGAGAAATAAATAAACTGATGGAAAAGAGAATTATGATAGAAATAGTAAACGGCCTATACTTTAACTTTATGATTTTTATCGATTAATGTAAGGGAACAGTAAAGGTAAAAAGAAAGAATTTTAAAAGTAATCGATCGTTGCAAAAATTATGTTAATGTAGTTTGCATCATTTGCACATTCCCGCTTTGACACGAGCAATAGTAATGTCTTCAAAATAATAAAAATATTATCAAGTTTTTTGTTCATTTTTAAAAGTTCCAAATTAATTAAGTAAGACTTTTTAAGAAAAATTACTTTGTTGATGCTTAAAAATAAAAATGGTCTCATTTAAAAAGTTTAAACAAACTTCTGCTTGTAAACATATGAACCCAACCCTATTCTATTTGTACAGATTCCTCAAGTAATTTTATATATTTTTTACATGCTGTAATATTAAATATTTGTTTAAAAGTAGGTTATTAGAGATTTATTTTTTTACTAGGAATAAGTACATCATACCATTTTTTAAATCAAAATGTTGTACTGAAAAAAAATTCTTCCATTTATTTTAATGTATTAAATTCATAGACCATAAGTGAATGGAAAAAAAGGAAATTCTATTCATTAGCCAAAGTAAACCGCTTGACATAAGATGACCTACTTGACACAACTGCCCACACGCTACTAATGAATAACCCGGGATGTAAATTGTTAAATATGGATGAGGTGACTGTGGCAAATGTTAACCATTTAGATATAGAAAGAAAATATCTGGCCATTTTTAAAGGAGATTGTAAGAACAAAGGAACGAACAATATATTTAATTACTGAGGAGATTGATAAGAATCTTTAATCTTGAAGTACTCAGATTTCACTGTAAGTTGCTTTATTATACGTCATTTTTTATCAATATTTAATTTTTTTATCTTTTTATTCCATAATAAAGTTTTTAAATATAAGAGCTCATTTAATATATTATGAGCCTTTCGCAAACCACATAATATTGCCTATTGCCATTTTATAAAGAATTATAACTCAAAAAAAATGTTGAATTTATATGTACATATATATTAAGGCTGCAGAATTAAAGATTAATTAATCGACTAGTCATTAAAAAATGTTCAACGGATAAAATTCTATTTATATTTAATACGATATTTAGAATATTTTTTTTCCAATTTATCTTACCTTACCTGATATACATGCTCCTTCGAAACAGAAGATTATTGCGTCTTACGCTCATATAAATGTTGTGTCTAGTCCTGCTTTCTTATTAGAGTTTTAAAATTAAATACTCTTAAAGTGTCGGTTTTCCTGGTTTCTTCCGGCAAGTCATGTCAGTCCCGAGTTGCGGACGTAAAAAACGAGAATTTTGGTGTTTGTCCTGGCATAAGGAATAAGGAAGGTGTTTTTATCCTAACATTTTTCTAGCCGAGGGTTATATTAATTTATCTGTCCATTGTAATTCTAATTTAGAATTAATTGTTTTATATATCATTACTTCTGTTATATCCCCCAGTCTTTCAAGATTTATTGATTAAACTAATGGTGTAATTCTTGTAAGTTTTGAATATTATTTTTAATAAATATTTTTGATACTTACGTATTTTTCCTGGTATTGTTATTATATATTTCGATGTGCATACTATACAAAAAGGTGCGTCTTCCTTATTCATACATAGCAGAATGAATTTTGAAAAATTCAATGGAAAAGACGTAAACAAGGTAAGGGTTAGCCTGACCGGACGTAACAAAACAGCGAACGTTTCGGCAAAGAGCCTTTATCAACGAACATACAAGACACAAACAAAACGAAAATAAAAATAAAAAATGAAAAATGAAGGAACTTAGCTGCGGTGAAATCCAAAGTATCCAAAGAAAAAGAGAAACTGAGAGATGACAGAGCGATTTTATATAGGAAAGCAGAGAGTGGGTGGGGCAACCGCCTAGATGGACAAAGAAAAGACCATATTCATCCCATGTGGTGCGATTGTACCGTGACTTTCTATTAATCTGTTTTCAATCTGGACTCTCGTGGGTGTGTTTGTGCACGAGACAATAGCAGTGACTGCCAGGTCCTTGACACCCATATGGTCGCGTCCATTGAAGTGACGGGAGACGGGACACTGTTTATCTTGTGTAATCGCCCTAATATGTTCAGACATTCGGCACGACAAAGATCGTCCCGTCTCTCCTATGTATTTCAAAGGACAGCGCTTACACACAATGGTGTAGACAACGTTGCGGCTAGCGCAGGTGAAACCATCCTTTGCAGTGTTATGTCACAAAATTTGAGAGCCATGTAATTACCGCATCTTAATCGACTTCGTGAAAAAATGAATCGCGACTCTATTGCATCTAATTTTGCATTAAACATATATAACTAATCAAAATTAATCGATTACATTTTTTCAATTAACTGAAAAATTTTCTTAAAAATCTGTACAAGCCCTAATATATCTATACTAATAAAAGGGAAAGCCTTGACTGACGGACTCACTGATTCATCACTAATTCTCCAACTTCCCGCGTAGGTAGAAGCATGAAATTTCGGGAAGTTGTTGGGTACCCTCTCACAATGAAAATTGGCTAAAAAGAATTTTAAAATTCTCGCTCATGTCGGGCCGGGGGCCCAAAAACTTTTTTTTCCTAATATGGGCTCTATAAAAATTGAAAATCACCAATTTTCCCATTTCCCGTGTAGGTAGAAGCATGAAAATTTGGAAATTTGTTAAGTACATGCTCCTAATTATATTTGGAGAAAAAAGAGTTACATTTTCCACTCATGGGGGCCGGGGCGCTAAAAACTATATTTTCCTTATATGAGCTTTATAAAAATTGAAAATCACTAATTCTCCTATTTCCCGTAGAGGGAGATTCATTAAACTTTGGAACTTTTTTGAATACACGCTACCGACAAAAATTGGGAAAAGGAATGTTAAAATTCCCTCTCGTGGGGGACCGGGGCCCCAAATATAGTTTTTCTTATATTAAAAACTGACACATCACTAACTCTCCAACTTCCCGTGTAGGTGGAGCATGAAATTTTGAGAAGTTGTTGGGTACCCTCTCACATTAAGTATTATATCCCAGGTTAACCTAGTGTGGTAGACACAGAAATGAAAAAAAAAGTTTCTTGTTCCATATTCAAAGTTCGGAGTTCGGCAATTTCGTGCATTGGCCGATGAATTCGCGCTTTGGTTGACTAGTCCGGCCGAAGCCCGAATTATCTCTAACTAACAATTGTATTTCAAGCTTTGACCGGCCGCTGCATGAAGTGGCTGGATAACCTTGGCCAAAGCCGGATGTGGTAGTAGAAAAACTGCCAGGCTTGCGGCACATCTGTCGTTTTTGTATGTTGGCTTGTTTGTCTTAGGAAAAAGGGAACCCCGCTGTCACGATACTATTGCTTTAGTCTAGGGGTCGGAAAATCTTTAGTCTGAGAGAACCATAAACACCACATATTTCAAAAAAGTAATTCTGTGAGAGCCATACATTATTTTTAAAACTAACAATTCAAGTGAATGTGCGCATTTTGTGAACTTTCAACTCTAAACGTACACTATTTAAATATCTGAATACTTTTCAATAACATTTTTAGTGTTATGCTGTTGCCAATTAATAATGAGTATTTCTTTGATGTAACTTATGGTGCTGCATGGCTTCGTAGTCTGATTGATACATACTCATGTTAATCTTTGTGCAGAGGGAAGACGTCCTTAAAATAATTAATTTATTAATCTCTAGATCAAAAAAGTCTAAGGAAAATTTTAAACAAATTTATAATCGAAAATTTGTCTGTTAGCCAGATTCCATCAAAAGAACCACATCTGGCTTGCGAGCCATGGTTTCCCGAACCCTGCGTTAGTCTGTACTTTTGGTAGATGTGCAAGCAACTGTGGCCAGTTCTTATTATTCAGACACAGTGATTTCATTGTGAGTAATGTATTACTCGTAATTATAACTTCTATTGCGCACATCAGAAAAATTAAAAAACAACGTTTGATATGAAAATCAGATTCTCTCATACTTTGAATACATTGATAAAAGAAAAAGTCAATAATAGTGAAATCTTCGCCAAACATAAATACATAGATGAAATAGATTACATTAAACAGGTTAAAGCGAAGGAGAATAAAGAAAATGTTGGCTATCGTCGTTTAAAAAAGATATAGGAGCTACAAACTAAGTTTTTAAAAATTCACCAAAGAATTCAATACATTCTATCTTCGCTTATGCAAGTTATGTTAAACCAAATCGTCTAATACTAACAGAGATCTAGTTTTTAAACCTATGTTATTTAAATAATTTAACTCAAAATTAATCAAGAAATTGGGCTGAGGGTCTCAGGTTTGTTGAGTTCATGAAAATCTGCTTTTTCTACCAAGGCATTCAACACTCGACGTATGGGGCCATTTTCGGCTGCAAAGCAAAAATTGGGTTACGTATTTCAAATCTGCCTAGAGAGGTGATTGATAATGTAACTAGGGGGGAAGACCTTAATAACGTCCATAAAACAATGGAGGATAGTATAAATGCAGTATCTGTGTGAATGCCTCTAGAAATGGAGATGCTGTTGTACTTTTAGTGGAATCATCGGAAAGTTCAGACTAGTTACCTGACAATAAAAATGCTACAATTTTGTGTATAATATTTGAAAAAGGGTGCATTGTGGCTCTTTTTGTTATTCCTGTGGCAAAGATCTGCTTATTATTTGTGGAATCTGCAGTGAATTAGACGATGGATGCAGGCCAAGTCACAATAAACAAGAAATCAGGAAGAAGAGCTCAGCGGCTAACAATAGAAAGTAAGGTCAAGCTTAGAAGATGCTTAAAAATTCAGATGTAGAATTCTACAATCTATGAAACAAGCATGTTGTTCTCAAAAAACTGTACTTCAGCAGTGAACTTTTCAATGTACACGAAAAACTGCCCATAGTAGAATCTGTGGGCGTAGAAGAAAATCATTACGAACCATCGAAGAAAATCATTACGAATCATCGCGTTGATGGATGGCACAGGCTTTACACAAAGCAATTCCAGTAAAATGTGCGTAACAAATCGCTGCATGTGTATTAAGAACAAACGATTATGTAATTCAAATTTTCATATAAGTTCATCCTGTTGTAATATATTAAAAAAGAAATATATAGTTTACTATACTTAATAAGTTTCACTTTTGTAACTGATTTGTATCATTTGTAATTAACAACCAATGTTAAGTATTAAATCTTACGAGTCAAGTTTCAATCTGTACATGACTTTTTACTTCGGGCTTTGGCCAATCAACCCAAGCCATTTCGCGAAGTGGCCGATTTCGGGCTTTGAACGTAACATATATATATAAATATATATATAATTTTCTTTTCGTTTGTCCGTCGAGTTGACGAGGGCCACTACAGTCATCCAAGGGTTGCTGGGACTGGTTTTTACTATGTGTGCGCAGATGGCTGACGAGACCGATCCTGGCATAAAAGGTTAGGAAACAGAAGGAACATGGGACGAGTGGGACGTCTCACCCGTCAAAAATGATGGAAGTTTTTAAAATAAATAAATTTCACCTGCTACCTATTATTTTTTGAAAAAAATGTACATCAGAATAAAAAATAATGTAATACAGAACTTTCATTTATGCTATTTATTTTATTCATTTATGTCCACATTTAACAATTTTATGTGGACGTTCAAAAAGAGTTATTTTTGGGGGCAGTAATTTGGTGCGTTGTTTTCTAAAATTAGTAGCGTCACGGACGAGACGGACAATTGAAATAAGACTAATTTCATTTGTTTCCATTATGTTTTAAGGGGAAAATAATGCGATATTTAAGGTTTTAATTTTACCTGAAAACACGATTTAATACTCCCAGCGATACTAATTATAAGAAAATTTAGAGTTAGAAAGAAGGTTTTTTTCTGTTTTTTTAAAACTGCAGTTCTGTTGGGAGCAAGGGGGCTGGCGGTGGGATTGTGCGTTATTGTATTTAGTGATAATTTTGAAGAACTTGAAAATTATTGTTATGCTTATTTTTTACATAAAATAAATGTATGTATTATGATGCAATATCTTAGTTTCTTATAATGCTTAATATGTTTATGGAGTAATAAATTTAAAGACACTTTCTAATATATGTTTTACTCGAACATTTCATCATGTTAAACTTTGCTGAAATATTGACACTGATCCTCTTCAAAGGAAACAAAATCTTGCATAAATAATTAAAATAAAGTATGAAGTAACCTTACTTCTAATGGACTTATCTCTGTCTGGTATATTTTTAAAATTCTTCATTTCTGATTTCAAATTCAACTGAAAATTCTTGTGGTCACTCATCTTTACAAACGAATAAGTAAAATGCATAAATTATAGCTAAGGAGGTAAATGGTAGTTTTAATGCATGAATTTCAATAGAATATATTTTAAAGATATGTTAAATCCTTTTTTCGATCATATCTTAACCAACTTCTTTTTTTACCTATTACATCTTTAAGGCAAAATTGGATAAACGTATTTTTAACATGCTTAAGGTTATGTAATAAACTTTTATGAAATATATATATTTTACATTTAAGTCACTCAAATAAATAAAATCGTTAGATGGTCGTGTTTGTATTTTTTGCATTGTTTGAATAAGTTGTGTTTGGAATGAATATTGCGCTAAAAATTAACGGAAATGTCAGCTTTTATCACTGAAATTCACAAGAAAATTTAGTTCAAATACACCAAATGCTTTTATTTTTTATGTTACTTTGTTTTAAATCTGACTATGAGAGTTGTAAGGGTGGAACATTCATTTAATCAAGTTAGTAAAGAAATTATTTATTTTTGTTTTGTTGAAAGGCCGTTATTTAATGAAATGATATTTGTTTCTTGGGCTTTTTTATAATTTATTGAACCAATCCAAATAATTGTTTGATGGAGTGTTTTCATGTACGTAAATAAATTAAAAACATCGGTGATATTTTTTGCTTATTTGCATTTCTGCAACTGTCTACTTTGCTTGATGCCTTAAAAAAACTTAAAATAAGTTCTAATGCAACTAGTCAATAGTTTCTAAATTTTTGTGTGAATTTTTATTCGGCTCGTATACTATAATAAATGTATTCTCCTTTAAAAAATACAATCAATTTAAAATATTAAAATAAAAGCAAAATATTATTCATTCCTAAAATGTTAATTTTTAACCAATGACATGTTTAGCCATATTAAAAAAATACTATCATATTATTACAATCACATTATACACGCATCTTCATTAAAGTCACTTGTTTTTTTTAAATTTTTTTAAGGTTACAGAACCATACGCTTTATCATTTAGTTTGATACATCAAGTAACACGCAATCTTTCTTCTTGTACAACCATGATCCTGAAACTTGTGAAGTTTGAGTTGATCCTTTTATACGCTGGATTATGGCTCTTGGAAGTTTGTCAAGGTAAAGGGTTTGAACGTAAAATTGACTTTAATAAAATTCCAAAAAAGCATTTTTCAACTATTTTAGTTTTGAAATTTTATTACGTTCAATTAGTCTCATTATTCAAATAGTTTATATAAAGTGTAGGGTTACATTTTAAACATTCTTTACGTGTGAAACATTTTAATTTATATGTATGTATATAACGGGGCTGTGGAAATTAATAATCGATAGTTTTTTTATCGATTAAAATTATTTTAATGGATGAAAACAGTGAATACCATTTTTAATAAATATTTTGTGGTCTTAGGAAAAAATCATAACATTTGAACCACTTGGAGTAAAATGATGATCTTTATGTGTTTGAAATTAATTTCAAATTTTCATACAAATGCGTTTTTTTATAACTAAGTTTTAAAAATGTATACTGTTTTTTTTAAAAATAATTTTATAATTAAATTTTAGTTAAACTAAAACTTGTAACATGTTTATTGCAAATCCTTCTTCTTTTTCAGTAAATTTTTTTAAAAAAAATTATTGTTAAAATTGTAGTAAGTTGTCATATATATATATATGTATATATTGTTTACAACTCACTGGAACCTTATTGTAGCATGCCTTGATATAACACTTGAGAAATGGCACTAAATTATATTTTCCATTGTTAATATGTTTATTTACATTGTATGCATAACTTTTATTACACTTTCTTGTGTGGTTTTAAAAAAATAACAATGTTCTGAACTAAATAGTATTTTTTAAATCCACACAAAAAAGTGAAATAAAAAATATTTAAAAACAGGGAAAATAACTCAATAACACATAAAATTTTCATTGTGTGTTTTTGTTACTTCCCTTGAAATTTTCAGTGCAATGACGCCATAAAGCTTTATTTTTTAGCTTTAATCAAAATTATTGATTAATTAATCGTTAATTTTTCAAAAGTTAACGATCAAATTTAACGTTTATTTTAGGATTTTTACAAGAATGTAAGGACAGTAATAAAGTTTCATTTCACAAGACTGCTAGAATCGGTTTTAAATTTGAACTTCCTCTTTGCTGTCAACCAAGGGATTACAATATTTTTTATGTAAACATAAACAAAAGAACCAGTGAAAAAGCAGAATTTATATCCGATTTGTTGATATCCACAAAGGAAAATATCACAGTTAATGGCAAAGTTGTAATTTTCACTATCACACGAGTACGTAACTATGATCTTATGAAACATAAAGTGATGTTTTATCCATACGGTAGTTGGATTACTATCTATGTGGATTTAACAAAAGAGGGTAAGGGCACACATTGTTTTTTTTTTAAAAATTATCAATGAATCTAATACATAATCGCCCTAAGTATGCGTGTGTCTCCCCGTCCAAAGGCGCACGAAAAGGTGCTCGAAAGGCACGCAAAAAAGGCGCGAAAATTAGTATAGATAAATTAAAAATGTTCGCCGTAAAAAAATATTATATGACGTCATTGATTTAGCTCAGAACGTTAATTACCGAAACAACGCACGAACCTGTGACGTCAGCATTTTTGTACACACAAACACACATTTGTGTTGAGTCTAACATCGGCCACCAGCCTATGCGTGTTTGTCTCCGTTATAAATCATGATGTAAGTNATATTATTGCTATATATATATAAATATTAATATTCAAGAACTAAATTAACTTCAAACTTTTTAAACATTTCAAAATAAATTAACATAAATTAAAATAAATCACTATTTCTACTCCTGTACAATTAAGTAAATATATCTTTACATACACAAAAGAGAAAAATTGCCATTTTACCTAAAAATCAGTTATATGTAAAAGAAAAGAAAAGAAGCACATAAAACGAGCTATCATATGTGGATGTTTCCGCAGAAAAGCTGTTACATATATCTGTGTGAAATGTAACTAAAATTCCACTTTAGTTAATATTGATAAGGACATTTTATGTTTTTAAAAATGCTATTAATATAAGTGCTATTAGAAATTTAAGTATATATTTTTGAAGAATTTAGAATAAGTAATAGCAATTAATTATTATTTGAATTTAATGTTGAAAGGACTTAAGTGCTAACCTTATTTTAATGTCATATCCCTGTTTTTTAAGTACGCTGAAAAATCAGTAATAATCTCACAAAGCCTAATATCTGCCGCTTTTCTATTGAGACTAATATTTTAAAACATTGCGTTTTCTCTGATTACAGAAGTGAAGTATTTTCATTAATACAAATGTCAGATATTATTCTCTTTTTAAAAGTCGGTATGATTTTATGATTTTCTATGTCACAATAAGACTTGCTTTCCAACTATCTTCAGTTTATTTTGTATTTTAATTTTAAATGTTTGCTATAAAGTTAGATGCCTATTTGTATTTCTTTCTTTAGTTTCTGCATTGCCATTTCAGCTTTTAGACTTGGCTTTTTAAAAAAAAATCTCATAGTCCTATCTCATTTCGTATTTTCTCCAAAATTATACACTAATAGAAACGACCCATGGAGTAGCATACGCTGCAGACTTGCTCATAGATAATGCAAAGAAAGGAGGGAAAGAATGGATATAAAAACTACAGTAAGAATAATCAACTGTAAAGGCCGTCGGGGGGGGGGGGGAAGCATCGCAGTCAACTTAATTGTCTCTAGACATGCGAACTCGATTTAGCTAGATGCTCTCATCCTACATCAACCTAATTTACCAACCATAAACTGTGATAGGCCCACCATAGCGAGGAACAGCTATGTTCGGATAAAAGAGTAAAAAGAACGGGCACAAACCACCTTTAAAAGAGAGAAACTTAGTACTTTACGCGGGCAAGGCGGGCGTGATAACCACTACACCACGAACAATGTGTTAATCTGTGAAGGAAAAAAATAAGTGAACGCAAAGTGCATTATTGGTCTCGAAAATGCTCACTTTTTGAACTCACTTCCCTTGATTGGTCGTCCCCAGTGAGGGTCATTCGTCATGCTCATTTACACACTACTTCTCTTGTTTTGTGTATTCTATATATAAATGTTAATAAGATCAGTCAACCTTTCAGCAGCTTGGGTGAATGGCTTTGCTTTCGGGATTCAAATTATTTCTACATTTTAAACATTCGCTTAAATTTTTTTGAATGTGTATTGAATTTACCAATAGACTATTGATTGCTATTAAGTTTGCCTATTCAAGACACGATATATAATATCCTGGCTCTACAAAAGTTCATTTCTGATTTTCCAATTCCAAACAAACAACTCAACGTTTCACTTCTGTAACGGAAAATGCTAACACACACAAAACTTTTATTATTGCTAAATCTGATCAAATTGAGAGAACCTTTAAGTAGCATATCATTTTTTTCGGTTAACAGATTTGGTAACTTAATTTGTACTTTGTATTACCGGGCCAGTAAAGAAATATGAATACATAAAATAATCTCTAGCGGGATATAACTTTACAAAAGTCAAAACTTATCAGACTACATTATCTTGTTTGTGTGGCTGAACGGATATGGCTTTGACTAATACAATTCAATGACGCTTTCAAAAGCATTTTATGAAGCCCTCTTTAAGAATTACTTTTATGTTTTATCGAAAAAAACTTACTTTTTTTTTATTTTTTACATTATTTTAACCAAATATCAATCTTAAAGATGGAGGTAGGAAATAGAAAAGTAAAAGATGTTTTATTACAGCCGCATTTTCTTCTCATTTGTAAAAAGCAGTCACAGAATCAACCACAAAATCCCCTTTTCGAAATTCAACTGCAACACAGCCAGCTGTAACTCTATCACTATTGCCACGTCTTCAAACATCAACTATGCAACAATCAACTATCAACGTTACAGATGTATCTGTTTGTGAAAGTGGCTGGCAGTACATTGACAAACGTTGCCTGAAGTTATTCAAAAAGATGAACTGGTCAGAGGCTGTGAGAACATGCCAGGAGGCTGGGGCTGAACTAACTGATGGGCTTTTCGACCGATATATTTACAAACCAGGTAAAAAGACATATTATTAATGTCTATGTTAAATTACTAAACTGAAATTTTCATTAACGTTTCTGACCTTCATTGATTTTTCAGATGTACCAGGTGAATGCTAAAGACTACCACAGATTTTTTCAAAAGCAAACTTAAAACATTATACTGAAATGTGTGCATATTTCATATATATGAATTTATACATGAAATATAACCGCGCTTTTGAACATTCTATTACGAAAAGATATATATTGTTTGTTATATATATATTAGAATTCGACTAAAGAGGAAAAGCAGAACAACTCAGCCAACCACCAGCACTACCTTTCAGTGTGAGAAGTGCAGCAAAGGCTGCCATTCGCGAGTGGGCTTGTACAGCTACAGCAGAAGCTGCAAGATCACGTGCATAAATCCTACAGGAGCACAGAATATTCCGTCGTCTTACGAGACATAAGGAAGCCAAAACAATATATATTAGGGCTTCGGAAATCAACGATTAATTTCTCTATTATTCGGCTAATTTTTTTTAATCAATTTAAATTATATTAATCGATAAACTAGCTATTAAAATTACATTAATAGAATATTTTAAACTTTTTCTTTCGATCTATTAATAAATAATTAATTATTAATAATTACTAATAGTTTGTTTATTTCCGTACACACTTCTCAATTTAAAAAGGAAAAGATTTTTAAAGTGTCAACTTTAAAATAAACAGTTTTTATATGAAAATGATATTAAAAGACATTGTTGTTACTTAATTAACAATAACAAAATTTGAATTCTTTGACATTAAATTGAAATGCTTATATTTAAATATGTTTCCTAAAATATTA
>MUZC01004701.1:56767-79898 GCA_002072015.1 Radix auricularia | reverse complement strand
ATTAAAGACGTTGTTATTTAGACATTTAAAAAAATTATTGAAATCTAATTACACTAAAGTCTAATGTACTTAAATGTTAAATAAATGTATTTATTTCATTCCGTTTTGTATAATGTATAAATACAAATAATTCAACCTGTCAAGGGTTCATCATCTTTTTATTCCTGTATCATCTTCTATTTTTTGTTCTTAATATTATCAATAATAGTTCCTTACTTTATATTTTTTGGCAATAATAGAGCATTATAGGTGCACTAAATGAGATTTCCACATTGAATTATTGTCACACAATTTTGCAAAAATATTTTGTGATCATATTTTTGATTGAAATATTGTTTAATACCTCATTTTTGTATGAAAATAGAGAAGAAACATTTTTTGAAATACACTAGGTCCACCTTTATGTCCGACTAACTTGACCATTCATGAGATCGGAACTCGTGACGTCAGATTATCTTGGACGCCAGGATTTAATGGAGGAGCCGAACAAACGTTTAGTATCAACTACACCAAAGTGAATGGAATAAAACAACAGACGTTTGTATCACATAATACAGTTATTGGCTCTAAGGGCCGGATGTACGTCACTATCAACAACCTTGACTGGAACACAACTTATGAGTTCAAGGTGACGTCATCCAACATGTTTGGTCACCAAATTGAAGTTTCCGATGCGTGTAATGTGGCTATAACAGGAACTACACATACAGGTAAATGACTACGTAAGGGAATGATATCATGTAGTCGAGTTCATGTGTTACCTCCATTAGGAAACGTCAGAACAATATTGCGGACTTAAACACTGAAATTGTTAATTAAAGAGTAACATATCCTATATACTTAAAGGCTATTTTCTGTGCGGTCGTCGATAGTGTTTGGTCCCTGAAACCTCTAAAGACTCCCACGGCCAGTCAGGGAAAAAAATTTAGTCTCACAATGTGCAATTTTACGCGCACATTCAAAGCGAGTTAGTTTTTGTGCAGTATTTTAGTGCGCTTTCAAAATATTTTATTGTCAATATACGGTGCACACATTTTCGTGTACGTATTTTTAAAATTGACATGTGGCTTTTTACGGGATCTTTCTTTATTTGATAGATACGTAAAAATGTTTCATGACAATCGTAACACGATGCAAGTGGGGTATTTTTTAACGTGTAAATGCAGTTATGAATATTGTTAAATTCCGTTGTGATACAAATTTCGTTATTGATTAAAAATTATAATTATCATTCTGTAATTAGTGTACGAACTTTACGTGGAAAGCGATGTCCCAAGTCAAATATTTCTAATATAGAGATAATTATAAGCACATATATTATTAAATGCTATTGCTGTTGTAATAAACTAGGGGACAGCCGGATATCCGATATGCCGGATATCGAGATTTTCGCCACTATCTGGATTCGTCAAATACTTATCGCAGATCCGAATATTATCAGGACAACAGTCAAGTAAGGAATTGTTTTTATTAACTTAAAGTAATATTAATAATTTTATAAACAAATATATAAAAAGTAATAAAAACAATGACCAGAAATAAGCGGTATGCGTTAGGATTTATTTTTTGCGGTTTATTAATTATCACTATCATGAATAGTATTTTTGTCGTGATCCACATTTATGGCCGGTCGAGATTAGGGCAGTCAATATTGTGAAAAATGTTGCCGGGTACCCGTCCAAAATTTGAACGGGGACCCGGGATACCCGTTCGAATTGTCTCAAAATGTTCATCATTATGCCCGCTATTACTACTATTAGCCTTTTACTGCTTTACTTAATGTGGAAATGCAAATTATGATGTAATATGTCAATAATGTGAAAATCATGACATTGAAATACTCGTGTAGTACAGTGGTGTAAAAACAATGAGCAGAGGGGTGCTAAGGTGATTTTTAGGGGAGGGGATGTGGAGCACTAATCATATGATGACATGGCGGGTTTTTTCTAGTTCATAGCAGTAGTTACAACTTTTTTAATTAACTTTTCAAGACTTGCTCCTACTTGTAATTTTTTTTTTCCATTTATTTTTGTAATACAGTGACGAAACAGTGAAGATTGTTCAAAGATTAAAGTGGACGCATCCACCCTCACTATTTATTTTTGTTATTAAAGTGAAAATCATTCAACGATTGAAATATTTTGTTAAAAGTATGGTGGGGAAAGGTGTGAAGACACTTGTGAGTGTGGGGGGATGGGGGTTTACATAAACAACATTGGCTCGCTCAATCGGTAACAAAGATGAGCGGCGATTTTCTTAGCCAAAGCCAAGTTCATTTCTAGCCCCCCTAATAGTAGTTATCGGCGTTATGTTCTATTTTCCTAACTTGAACAATTCAAAGAACTAAAATATTTTCTTTTGATGATTTTTGTTTCATGTTCCTGGGGAAACAATTTTATCAAAATACTTTGTACTTTGTCGGGACCGTGTTTTGTTTCCGTTTAACACTTATTTCTTTTTAAGCGTTTTCATGTTAAGACCTATTTTACAGCATATATTTGAAACCAAAAGTTTTCATTTGATAAATTATTCGCGAGGCGAAATTTGAACACAGAAGAGCCGCAGCTGAAACACAGGTAATAAAGATTTTGCAGTAACAATTTCACGGGTATCCGAACGCCATTTTACTAGGAAGATGCTATTAGTAGATGTGGTAAAAAATAATGGAGCCCAAATTCCTAGCTGATGTGCTTAACTTATATCAGACCTAGCTATATGAAAAGGTCTAGGAAGAGACAAAGTGCTGTGTTATTCTTTATTGTTATTCTAATAATTATAGGATCGACTAGGAATCACAACAATTTTCTTGAATAGAGGTGTTTATTCCTTTAAGGCACGTGACTATCGTGTGGCGAGAAGGGCGAGCAAGTTGGTCAGTACCCCTTGACCTTTCTCATCGACTAGTGATCGGCCGGACTATGCATAAGTCGTTGACCGTATTGGTGCTCTACATGGTCATCTAACATGTTGTTTTTATTTTCCCCAAACGGCTTTTTAGATTGGATTTATTTGGGTTTTTGAAAAAAAAATCTCAAAACAATACAAACTCTAACTATATTTACATTTATTATATTGATAAATCAGTTTGAATGTATATTTCAACAAACAATAATGACAAATTTTATGTTGCAGTATAAATAAATTACTGTTTGCATCATGGAACCTCGGCACTATCATAGAGACAAAAACTATCACTGACGGGATTTACAGTGTATGCGATGTATAAGCAGTAGATTTACTATGATTTATTAGTTTAGATAGCATGTTGATCGATGCGGTTTAACAAGTGTTCAGATTCACTCTCTTGGTAATGTTTTAATTTGTCTCGGTCTCATTTTATTAGCAACAATAAATTTAGCCTCTAACAGCCTTGTAAATTAATCCAAGAACTATAACCAACGGGAATCATAGCTCTTTTCATTTATTTATCAAATTAAACAAAAAAGATACTCCTGTATTAAAGTGTCTGTTTTTTTTTTTTTTTTTTTTTTTTTGGAGAATTGGAGGAGACATAAAGAGAATTGGTCATGAATGGAACATCCTGGGGCAACTGGCCCAGGATAGACATGTCTGAAGGTCTCCTGAAGATAACCTATGTCCTAGGAGCAAGTGCGGACGACGATGATCGGTGGATGACTCCATGGATGTGAAAGCTCAACAATATCAACACATGACTACAAAAAAAATTACAAAAATATTTACTTTACGCATCATCTCTTTTAAGACACTATAGAAAAATACACCATACTATTTGCTATTCGCAAACCATTTTACAAAAGCAAATTAATTTTTTTTTACCCTATTCTTCCTTCTCTAATATAAACGATAGTACAGATGAGAAATAGTGCTAGTAGAACTTAAACATGGGGTGAAAAAATCCAACTTATTTCTTTACCACGATTTTAATTTTTATCATGGAATCGACAAATATTAAAATATTAATTTTAAAATTAGTTTTAAAAGTGTCATTACACTTTTGGTATAAATCAATTAATTTAAATTATTTTTTATATTTAAATATTAGAAGATAGAAGTAATTAGTGATTTAACCTGACCATATGACGACGCACTCATATTTTACCGTAACACACATCAAAGTAAACAGTAACATACACTTTTTAAGAAAGACTATTAATTTTCCTTTACACAACGTTCTGCTACGAATGTTCTTATATTTGGAGATTTTTCCCTCACCATGATGTCTAATTATTTCATTATGTAAAATTGCAGACATCTTCAACTGGTGTTGCGTTTCAATCTCGATTATACAAGTTAATAATCGTTTGTTTTCTATCAAAGGATGTTATCCAAAGTTAACGAGAACGCATTAAAAGCGTTTTTCCTTTTTTGTATTTATATTTGATAATATTTCTAAACATTAATTCTTGTACTGTTATTTTAATCACTACTAAATTGGAATGCATTAAATTTCATTATCTTTTATTACAGAAATTGTTCCAGAAAATGTTAAACAAACAGAAAATAAAGGAGATCTTCATATAGGAGCTATAGTTGTTGCTGGTGCAGCTCTTGTGGTCATCATAGTTGGACTTGTGATTTTTGTGATGAAGAAAAGAGGTGATTAAAATGTTCACTAAATAGTAATAAAAATAAAATCAACGGAGCAATTTTAGTTATACAACGTTGCACCACTAAATATTCAATAAAATTGATCTGTGCAATATTTGACACTTTTAAAAGTTTTTGTTTAAAATAAACTTTCTTATAATAATAAATATTTTAACACAAAAAACATGCTTTCGTATTTTTAGCTACAATAGTACTAATTATTGAATGTTGTTCATATGTAGGCTTAAGGACTTTTTCATTACCTAGCATAAACAGCATTTTATTTCTTTCCAGGAAGTCAGTTAAGAAAAGGGTATGTTGTTTAATTACGTTTAATTATTGAAGAATAAATTATTTAATGCATGTCTCAATAAACTTTTAATATGTTAAATTATGTAAATGTAAGTGTCTTGTCGTCAAATGTCTCAAAAACCTACACCACACATGTCATAAGTTATACATTACTTCATTGAAATTCTTGAGCTGGAAACATGTGCCAATATGTTAATGCGCGAATTTACATTTTAAACAATGTGATACAACTTCAAATTTCAAAATAACTTTTCTATTTTAAACTTGAATTGTTGATAGGATCTTTAAAAATTGTAAAAAGTATTTGATGTTGTGAGTCTCATGTAATAAAGAAAATAATGGTAAACAATGATTTATTTTGCTGCATTGAGCACATAATACCTATACAAATTATCTCAATTTACAGAAAGTTAAGTAAAACAGATCTGAACAAAAATGAATACAAGGGATTAGGTGAGTTCTCTAATTAGATAATTTACACTAACTTTAAATAGTTCTTATAAATAAACAACCCTCTTTTAATTTATAAAACATATAAAATATATTTTAAAAAGCGTCTATGCTTTAAAATATTGGGTATGAGAAGAGACTAAGTATAACGGTTTTTTTTAAAGAATGCTCACAACTTGAAACCGCCGAGACCTACGCTAACATGACGACACCATCAGAACAAGGAGGTCCAGACAGCCACCCTATCATTACGTCAGAAAATGGCGAGATCACATTAACAGGAGACAACGTAAGAATAGCAACGATGCAAAAATTTGTAATATTATATCTAGAATAGACGTAATATGTCTACACTATCCGTGACGAGAAGTATGGCAAATAAACTAGCGTCCGAGTGGCTTTAAACGCAACAAATAATTTTTTTAGCATGTTGTTTATTTTTTATTAAGCCTTCACCAATTACTTACTTTTCGTAAACTCTCTAGTGTTCTATAAATAACAGATTTCATGTCAACACTGGAGCCACATTTTTAAAGCAAGGGACGTCCATAAATAACGTCACGCATCTGGGGGGGGGGAGGGGTCTCATATTTGTTACCTTGTGTGACGAGGGGGTGGTGCCCATCTCTAGCCCCACCCTTACCTTACCATCCCCCTTCATTCTTCTCTGGTGGTCCATTATCCTTAGTGTCATCAAAAAAACACACACATTTAATTAAATTTCCACTTCAATATTTACGCCTGAATAACAAACACATTGTGTATTATTGTGTATGCAATAGTGAATTAAGGCTATATGTAGGCTTCTATTACTTTCTTTCAATTTATTTAAGGATGTTTTCAATGGCTTCACACATGTCACGATATGAGAGTGCATCCTTAAACCAAATACATATTTCAAGGACATTAATTAAATTTGAACAGTTCTCATTTAAAAATAGAAAATACGCTTTACTTTGGAGGGGAGCAAAAGTTTTGTGACGTCATATTGGAGGGTAGGCTAAGATTTTGTCACGGCGTGTGACGTCAGGGCTTGAAAATCAGCCAAATTGCATGTCGTCATTTATGAACGGCGCCCTATAAAAAAATTATAAAATGTTTTATTTATTATTAAAATTTGTCAAAGCGATTTAAACGTATTATTTCCACTATTAAATTATCTTTTTAAGAATTATGGACGATACGTGTCCGACCAAGGCCTGGTCTACGTCACACTGGCTCACACAC
The DNA here is from genome assembly GCA_002072015.1 of Radix auricularia. Lineage (NCBI taxonomy): Eukaryota > Metazoa > Mollusca > Gastropoda > Lymnaeidae > Radix > Radix auricularia. Next base: position 73,340 of record MUZC01004701.1, on the reverse strand, counting down.
AGAGCATCAAGAAACCGCCACGGAAGGTGTCCATCAAGAAGGAAGTCGAATCTGTGGAATACATCACGATTGATTACGTCAGAACGGCACAACACCAGGGAGAGGAACAAGACAAGGAAGAGATAACAGGAGATGTAGGAAATAATCAGGAGGATGGGGTCAACACTTCAAACACATCAGGGAATGTGGACTCGGACATTGGTGGGATGGGTTCTGGTGTAACCATTGAGCAAACAAGTGATGCTGACAACAATTTGGAGAGTTGTCCAGTGGAAAGTAAGGAAGATGTGAAACTGCTACTGGAATAAGTTTGTGTTTGAAATCACATTGATGATTCAATGAATGAATTTGATTGCTCATGGGTCATGATATTAAAATATTTCTGCTTGATTGCAAACTATGGAAAGGGTCAAAGGTGTGTGTAAGATTAACGTCAATCGGGAGAAAAACGGTTATTTGGCTCAATTTAGCAACATGTTGTAAGTCAGTATTGGGATGCGAGAAGTAATCGGTGATTTTTATCTTGTTGGATTTTATCGTTATAGAAGCGAATAACGTAATCAAAGCTCAAAAGATCAGGGGAACGGCTAGAGAATTAAATTTTATCACAATCAACCAAAGCAAGCAAATAAAGAATGTATAATAAATTGTGTATGTCATCAATGGAATGTTTTTGAAGCATACGCCCCACGTTTTTATCATATTGAAGTAATGTACTTGAACCTGTTAGTTTTAATTCATTTTCTTTTCTTTAGTCCAATTATAAATACGTGGTATTTTAAAATATAATTACCTCTATTTTTATTCACACATTTTTACCATCCTGGATCTAAAATAAATTAGATAACTATTGATTTACATTTTGGCAACCGCAGCTACAGCTTGTAAGACTGCCTTGCCCCTGGCACTACACTCTTTTAATACGCCTGCGGGCTGTATCCTTTTTTGGCTCTATAATAACTAGCAATGACATGTACATACAGATAGATTTTCCTACTTTAGCGAATTTGGAAGAAGAGTAAATGTGAATTTTCTTTATTAAAATCTGAATGTAATCGTTGCATGATTTATTAATATTATTTCACTTCTAAGCATATATACTATTATGTGACAGCGCAAAAGTATACTCTGATTCAAGTTTCAAATCTGTTATTTAAATCTAATTATAAATAATTATAAATGATCTTTTAAAAAAATAATTTTATTATTATTTTAAAAAACGATTTAAAAAATTATTTTTGCTTTTTTATTCTCATTTATTGTTTCTCTCCCTTTGAAATTTTATTCTTAATTAATACTTAATATTTCACTTATTTCGTTATATTTCTAATAATTCTCTATGTAACCTTATAGTTATTGTAATGACATCTTGGACATTTCAATTATCTGTCATGTAAAGTTTCCGCACTTTCTGATGTTAATGATTGACGTTAAGTCATTTAAATATGAAATATTCCTGTGATTATCAGTCCTGGTAAAACTTTTCAAGTCCGTCATTGTTACGTATTGCCTTAAAATGTCTTCAACTATATATCGTGTATATAGCTTCGTAATCTCTACATAATCTTATTTTAAACTCACGTGGTCCGTATGCAAATACACTGTGAGTTAAATGAATTTGATGATTATCTTTTCTGGACAGTTAAAATCGTTCTCAGTTGTAATGAAAATGTTCCTTCAATACTTGTGTTTATTAAGGTATACTAATGAAGGCATTTGCTGAATTTACTTTTGTATTTGGCCATTAATTAAGCTTTATATTTATTTTTTACTAAAACAAATCATGAGTGTATCTTAAATTGTATCAAAATTTTCGTAAATAAACTTCTTTTTAGCTGAAATAAACGTGTTTTGAGAAGAACAGCGGAAATAAACGATTACTTAATCGATTAATCTTTTAAAATATTTAATTGCTTAAAATTAATTTAATCGATTAAAATGCTATTAAAATTTAAGAAAACATAAAAAAGTTTCCCCAATTGATTAATTATGTTATATTTTTGTTATTTCAAGACTTTTCTCTCGTATTATTATTATATATATCGACGTGTATACGTAGACACAAAATGTTGTTCCTCTTTACTTCTTGGATAGCAGTACGAATCTGTTGTGTTACATGACACAATGTGAGAGCCATGGAATTATCGTGACTTAACTGATTTCGCGACATCATGAATCGTGACTAAAACAGGATCTATTTATGCGTTAAATAATATGTAATTAATCAAAATTTTAAAATATAAAGTAAAAATTATCTTATAACATTTGTTTGCTCAACTTAAATGTACGATGTATTTTAGAGGTCAATGTGCAGAAGTGCAAACTTACAAGTTAAATCAAAGAGTGGATACTGAAATGTGATTTGTAAAGAAGCATTACATTTTTAGTAAATTGAAAACGCGTAAACAGGGTAAGGGTTAGCCTGACAGGACGTAACATAACAGCGAACGTTTCGGCAAAGAGCCTTCCTCAACGAACCAACAATACACCCAAAAAAAAAAACGAATATAAAAATAAAAAATATTAAATCTTCGCTGAGGTTAAATCCAAAGAGTCCATGAAAGTGTTCCAAAGAGTCAATGAAAGTGTTCCAAGAAGTCAATGAAAGTGTTCCAAAGAGTCCATGAAAGTGTTCCAAAGAGTCAATGAAAGTGTTCCAAAGAGTCAATGAAAGTGTTCCAAGGAGTCAATGAAAGTGTTCAAAAGAGTCAATGAAAGTGTTCCAAGGAGTCAATGAAAGTGTTCCAAAGAGTCCATGAAAGTGTTCCAAAGAGTCAATGAAAGTGTTCCAAAGAGTCAATGAAAGTGTTCCAAGGAGTCAATGAAAGTGTTCCAAGGAGTCAATGAAAGTGTTCCAAAGAGTCAATGAAAGTGTTCCAAGGAGTCCATGAAAGTGTTCCAAAGAGTCAATGAAAGTGTTCCAAAGAGTCAATGAAAGTGTTTGTTGAGGAAGGCTCGTTGCCTTATTTACGTCTTTTCCGTTTACTTTTTATAAAGCCTGATTGCAGTCTCATCTCCCATTTTGTTCATTTCATTTTTACTTAGTCATGATAATGTATAAACAAAATAACACATTACTTATCAAAAAGCTAGAACTCGAAAATAAAATATTGTATTGTCTTAGTTTAGACTTTATCAATAAGTAATCTTTGATATTAGAAATAATTAAATAAATTAAATTCATTCATTCAATCCTACAGATAGGAAATTTAATTCAAAAGAAAAAGCATCTACAAGAACCTTGTAAATTGTTTGAGAAATAGAGAACATTTACTTGACATAATATAAAATACTCTATGAAAAGAGATGAGATAGTGTTTATAAAATACTCACAAGCAGGGGTTGGTGTTAATTGAGGGATCGGGAACGTAATGCAAGGACTGGCGGTAAGAAAATATCGCACATGTTTTGACGGGGAAGCATGGACCTACTTTCTTTTTTTAAAAAAAAAAAACGACACCAGACCAGCAGATCATGTACGGTATGATTCTATTTCTAATGTAAACGGTATACATACATAACTCATATTTGATAAACTTGGCCATGGTCAGTAAAATCATTGGGATTAAACATAAATTAAAAAAGAAATAAAAAATGAATCTAGAAATTTAGAATGTTTATCACCAGGGCGCTGAAAAATAATTGCTAAAAATATATCTACTGCTGTCATATTAACGGTTTCATCTATAGTTTCGGCTTTAATATTTCAGATTCCAGATCATTTTAGTCGTTCATAAAACAAATATTGCTCTGTAACTTGCTTTCTGCAGTAAAATGTCTTCAAATATTCTCACATGGCCAAATATTGCACCACATTTAATATTAAAGACAGACTTTATAAATGAGCACATAAATGACTGCTGTGAGCCATAGCGATAAGTTTACATGTTTGTATAGAAACAATTAATTGATCACATAAATCACTGCTGTGAGCCATAGCGATAAGTTTACATGTTTGTATAGAAACAATTCGTGGGGGCGCGGTGGTCAAAGTGTTAGTGCGCTGCGGTACAAAAACAATTCTAAAAAAATAAAAATAAAAATCGGTCACGGGTTCAAACCCCGGTTCTGGCACCCCTACGGGTAGATGATGCTCGTTAAAACCTTGGCTGGTAGTTCATCTAGGAGAAGGAAACTCCGAATACAAATCCTCCGCTGCCTTGCGGCTATACCTGCCTTGCGGGAAAGGCTAAGGGAGTAAACCCTGAAAGAAAATCAGGAGCACCTACAGGCGGTCTATACATAAGACTTATGTACATACCGGCAGCTCCTGCGACGCCAATGGCAGCCAAGCTGCATCGACGCAAGTCGTTCCCTTGGTTACACCATTGACGTGGAGAGGGGGGATATGCTGTATGGGCAGCAGCTAATTCTCCATAATACCCGCCCAGGCTTGCATCACCTCTGGAGAGGACACTCCAGCGTCGCCGCAAGGTGTCGACAAAACACGGGAAGCAGCAGTTACCGGTTATAAGCCAAAGCTCAATTGACGTAGAGCTAGGCGCCAGGGGCTGCTTCTGACGGTGGGAGAGACTACCAATGTCTCACTGGACAGCTACCGCCCGCCTCAAACTGGGCAGCCCCCAGTCAAATAGGTGCTATCCCGTCATGGCCTGCCTTCTCCACTGGGTGCGTGGAGATTAGAGTACCACTCAACAAGTGGGCCACTAAGCCCTGCACCAAGAAATACAAAAAAGAAAAAGAAGACCCCAGCTCTTCGAATCGCTAGCTGGAACGTGAGGACTATGTGTCCCGGCATCACTGATGATCTGCAGTCCATAAACGACACACGGAAGACAGGAATAATCGATAGAGAACTTAAAAGGCTAAAGATTGACATAGCATGCCTTCAGGAGACCAGGCTCCCAGACAACGGTTCACTCAAAGAGGCCAATTACACCTTCTTCTGGCAAGGCAGACCGAAAGACGAACCTAGACAGCATGGTGTGGGTTTCGCTGTTAAAAACACTCTTCTACCATCCATTGAACCACCGTCATCAGGCACGGAGAGGATCCTCACTCTAAGACTCAGAACAACTGCGGGCCCAGCAAACATTCTTAGTGTGTATGCCCCAACACTCTATTCAACTCCGGAAGAGAAGGACCAGTTCTATGGAGCGTTAGACCAGGCAATAGCCGGCATCCACAAAGACGAGGCAATCTATCTCCTAGGAGATTTCAATGCTAGAGTGGGGAGCGACCACGAAGCCTGGCCCACCTGCCTTGGACTATTTGGAAGAGGAAAGTTAAATGAAAATGGACAAAGGCTTCTGGAATTGTGCTGCTCACGAGGCTTGTGTGTGACCAACACTTTCTTCAAGTGCAAGGATATACATCAAGTATCTTGGAGACACCCTCGATCCCACCAATGGCACCAGCTGGACCTCATTATCACCAGGCGTGCACAACTAGCTAGCGTCCTACTCACTCGCAGCTATCACAGTGCCGACTGTGACACGGATCATTCCCTTGTCGCCAGCAAAGTACGAATAATGAGGAAAAACTCGTACCACACAAAGAAAAAGGGAAGTCCACGCATCAATACCTCCTGCATGAAAGACCCTGCGATAGCGCAGCTGTTCAAAGACAAGGTGAAGGAAAGTCTCTCAAAGATGTCCCCATGCGTCACCATTGACTCCAAATGGACGCAACTGAGAGACACAATCTATACATCCGCAATACAAGCCTTTGGCAAAAAATCTCACAAAAACACGGACTGGTTTGATGAACATTGGGACGAGATGAAACCCGTCACTGAAGCAAAAAGGAAAGCTCTTATGGCTTACAAGGAAAAGCCTACACCTGACAATTTGCATGCTTTAAAAACAGCTAAGTCACTTGCCCAAAAGGTTGCACGTAAATGTGTCAATACCTACTGGCTTAAGCTCTGTTCCAGTATACAATCAGCTGCAGACATGGGCAATGCAAAAGTCATGTACGAAAACATCAAAAAGGCAACGGGCCCCTTGACGTCAAAAGCTGCTCCCCTAAAGTCCAAAAATGGAGAAATTATTCAAGACCAGGCAGCACAGCTAAAACGGTGGGTTGAGCATTATCTGGAATTGTATTCAACAGTTACCACAGTCTCCAGCACCGCTCTAGATGACATCCCAGATATGCCACTCATGGAAGAACTTGATGTCGTGCCCACACAGGAAGAGCTGAGCAAAGCAATTGACAGTCTAGCTTGTGGAAAAGCGCCTGGGAATGATGGAATACCACCAGAGGTTCTAAAGAGTGGCAAGACAGCTTTACTCCAACCATTGCACGAGATTCTGTCCCTCTGCTGGGAACAGGGCTACATCCCCCAAGACCTAAAGGATGCAAATATAGTGACACTATATAAAAACAAAGGTGATAGGAGTGATTGCAATAATTATCGCGGCATTTCACTCCTTAGTATTGTAGGAAAGACCTTTGCCCGCGTTATACTAAAACGTTTACAAAGCCTAGCATCCCGCGTCTATCCAGAATCTCAGTGTGGTTTCCGGTCCGGTCGGTCTACCATAGACATGGTGTTCTCCATACGACAGCTCCAGGAAAAATGCAGAGAGCAGCAGATGCCACTATACATTGCATTTGTGGACCTTACAAAAGCCTTCGACTTAGTCAGTCGCAACGGGCTATTCCAAATACTGGCAAAAATTGGATGTCCCCCTCACCTACTTGCCATCATCAGACAGTTCCATGAAAATATGCTTGGCACAGTACAGTTCGATGGAGCTAAGTCAGAGGCCTTCCCTGTCAGCAGCGGAGTTAAACAAGGTTGTGTACTCGCACCAACACTCTTCGCAATATTCTTCTCTGTACTTCTTCGATACGCATTCAAGGATAGCAGTGAGGGAATCTGGTTACATACCAGAGCTGATGGAGGACTTTTCAACACTGCCCGCCTCCGAGCCAAGACCAAAACGACGGATGTCCTAATTCGAGAGCTACTATTTGCGGATGATGCGGCACTAACAGCACATACAGAATCTGGTTTGCAACAACTCGTGTCAAGCTTCTCCAATGCCTGCAAAGAATTTGGTCTGCAAATCAGCTTGAAAAAGACAAACATCATGGCCCAAGACACTCGACCTCCTCCTACCATAAATATCGATAATGAAAACTTGGAGGTTGTGGACAGCTTCACCTACTTGGGATCCAAGGTCTCCAATACACTGTCCATTGAAGAAGAAATAAACAGCAGAATTGGCAAGGCAGCCGCAACAATGGCTAAACTAAATAAGCGGGTCTGGCAAAACACCAAGCTAACGGAGAAAACCAAACTGTGCGTCTATCGAGCCTGTGTCATCAGTACACTACTATATGGGAGCGAGACATGGACCACTTATACATCACAAGAGCGTAAGCTTAACAGCTTCCATTTGAGATGCTTGCGCCGCATCCTTGGTATTAAATGGCAAGAAAAAGTGCCTAATAGTGAGGTACTAACGCGTGCCAATACCCAAAGCATGTTCTCAATTCTTAGTGAAAGACGCCTGAGGTGGCTAGGACATGTCAAAAGAATGAGCCCCGGCCGCATCCCGAAGGACCTCCTATATGGTGAACTTGCTTCAGGAAAGAGGAAAACAGGTCGCCCACGCTTGCGATTTAAAGATGTCTGTCAAAGGGACATGAAAGCAGCCAAAATACATACAAGTGACTGGGAGTGTAAGGCAGAAGACCGATCTACGTGGCGCACAGTTGTCAAAGAGGGCGTCATAGTAGCCGAGGAGCGAAGAATGGAGGAGGCTGCAGACAGAAGAGCTAGGAGAAAGGCCAAAACATTTGGAAGCACAGAACTCGTGTGTAAAAACTGTGGCAAAGACTGTCACTCAAGGATAGGACTGCACAGTCACTCGAGGAAATGCAACCCAACCCAACGGTGATGCACCATCGTCTCGCGAGACGGAAGGATGCCGGGGAATAGAAACAATTAAATGAGCACATAAATGACTGCTGTGAGCCATAGCGATAAGTTTACATGTTTGTATAGAAACAATTAAATGATCACATAAATCACTGTTGTGAGCCATAGCGATAAGTTTACATGTTTGTATAGAAACAATTAAATGAGCTCATAAATGACTGCTGTGAGCCATAGCGATAAGTTTACATGTTTGTATAGAAACAAAAGTATAAGCTTCTTACTGACTTGTTTAAAATAGCTAATCAGCGTATAAAATTTTATCCAAATAATAATGAACATTTATCATTTTTGAGATGTTGTCAGATGACGGTCCTAAAATTGTTTTCTCGAGACTTAATTAAATCTTTGTGTCACAAATGCAGGATTGCGTGTCGTGGTTGTCAGGGGGTTGGTGGTGAACAAATACACAGTCACTAACTCAATTAAAGATATCCCTTTGAATGATGTTAATGAAACGTTTTATTGGTATAAAACACTACGTCATGGGCACATCAGTGCGAGAGTTCCGCTAACAAACTTAGCCAAAAAACGCTCTGACCGAATGACCACGTTAATGACCACTTCCCTTTACTTTCTGTCCATCTCTAGCCCCACCCTTACCTTACCCTCCCCTTCATTCTTCTCTGGTGATCCATTATCCTTAGTGTCACACACTCAGGGATTCTCAACTCGAGACTTTGCATAAACGAACCGAGAACAATATGGAAAGACTGCATCCATGTTAAAGCATTATCAAATATAACTTCGGAACATTTCAAACAAGTTTTACCTGATATCTGAGACTGAATTTTTTTAACGCATTACGAAAAATTGATACTTACCATCACATAATACTTAAGAATTTGCTGAGGAAATTCCGAAGATTATGAAATATTCAGCTGAACCCTGGCCAAAAATGACGTGATAAAACTTCAGCAATAAATAACCTTTACAATACTCCAGAAAACGTTTTATTATTTTTAACAATAGAAAAAACTTGGTCTGCCCAGAGACCCTACCTTCCCACACCATGTTCTGTCCAGAGACCCTACCTCCCTCCACATACTGTGGTTTTTCCAGAGACTCGAGCTCCCCACACTCTGCGTTCTGTCCAGAGACCCTACATCCCCACACTGTGGTCTGTCCAGAGATTCTACCTCACCACACACCATGTTCTGTCCAGAGACCCTACCTCCCCACACACCACGTTCTGTCCAGACACCCTACCTCCCCACACACCATGTTCTGTCCAGAGGCCCTACCTACTCACACACCGTGTTCTGTCCAGAGACCCCACCTCCCCACACACCACGTTCTGTCCAGAGACACAACCTCTCCCCCACACCATGTTCTGTCCAGAGACCCTACCTCCCCACACACCATGTTCTGTCCAGAGACCCTACTTCCCCACACACCATGTTCTGTCCAGAGACCCTACCTACTCACACACAATATTCTGTTCAGAGACCCTACCTCCCCAAACACCGTGGTCTGTCCAGAGACCCTACGTCCCCCCACACACTGCGGTCAGTTTAGAGACCCCAGCTCCCCACACACTGCGGTCGGTCCAGAGACCCTACCTCCCCACACTGTGGTCTGTCCAGAGACCCTACCTCCCCACACATCATGTTCTGTCCAGAGACCCTACCTCCCCCCATACACCGTGGTCTGTCCAGAGACCCTACCTCCCCACACACCGTGGTCTGTCCAGATACCCTACCTCCCCACACACCATGTTCTGTCCAGAGACCCTACCTCCCCACACACCATGTTCTGTCCAGAGACCCTACGTCCCCCCACACACTGCGGTCAGTCCAGAGACCCCAGCTCCCCACACACTGCGGTCGGTCCAGAGACCCTACCTTCCCACACTATGGTCTGTCCAGAGACCCCACCTCCCCACACACCATGTTCTGTCCAGGACCCTACCTCCCCACACGTTGCGGTCTGTCCAGAGACCCTACCTCCCCACACGTTGCGGTCTGTCCAGAGACCCTACCTCCCCACACAGCATATTCTGTTCAGAGACCCTACCTCCCACACACCGCGGTCTGTCCAGGCTGAAGGAGTTTGAGAGACCTGTCAGCAATCGAGGTACGCACAGACAGCTTCCTGTTGTTATTATTATAAATGATGATTCCTTACTCTCTTTATCATGCATTAACGATTTCTTACTCTGGATTGTCCTGCCAGATGGTCCCTTAGTATGGTTTACCCTGAATGAACACTCCTTTCTATGGTTAATCTCGCCTAAAGATTCCTTACTCTAATTTATTTGGCATGATAATTACTTACCCTGATTTATAATTTGAGTGTTTATTTCGCTTTTGACATGTTAATAAAAGTCCTCAGTTTGACCAATTCTCGGGTTAACAAGTTTTAACAAGTTGACCGCTCCGTGAAGGAGTAGCTCCTATCCGAGAGGGTTCTTCTCTACGTGTCTCGGACCACGAGTAGGGCCGGCGGGTCAAACCAAGTGGACCAGACCACGAGTAGGGCAGGCGGGTCACACCAAAAGGACCAGACCGCGAGTAGGGCAGGTGGGTCAAACCAAAAGGACCAGACCGCGAGTAGGGCAGGCGGGCCAAACCAAGTCGACCAGACCACGAGTAGGGCAGGCGGGTCAAACCAAGTGAACCAGACCACGAGTAGGGCAGGCGGGTCAAACCAAGTGAACCAGACCACGAGTAGGGCAGGCGGGTCAAACCAAGTGGACCAGACCACAAGTAAGGCAGGCGGGCCAAACCAAGTGGACCAGACCACAAGTAGGGCAGGTGGGTCAAACCAAGTGAACCAGACCACGAGTAGGGCAGGCGGGTCAAACCAAGTGGACCAGACCATGCGTAGGGCAGGCGGGCCAAACCAAGTGGACCAGACCACAAGTAGGGCAGGCGGGCCAAACCAAGTGGACCAGACCACAAGTATGGCAGGCGGGTCAAACCAAGTGGACCAGTCCACGAGTAGGGCAGGCGGGTCAAACCAAGTGGACCAGACCACGAGTAGGGCAGGCGGGCCCAACCAAGTGGACCAGACCACAAGTAGGGCAGGCGGGTCAAACCAAGTGGACCAGTCCACGAGTAGGGCAGGCGGGTCAAACCAAGTGGACTAGACCACGAGTAGGGCAGGCGGGCCAAACCAAGTGGACCAGACCACGAGTAGGGCAGGCGGGTCAAACCAAGTGGACCAGACCACAAGTAGGGCAGGCGGGTCAAACCAAGTGGACCAGACCACGAGTAGGGCAGGCGGGTCAAATCAAGTGGACCAGATCACGAGTAGGGCAGGCGGGTCAAACCAAGTGGACCAGACCACAGCCCGACAACAATCAATAAATAAATTCTTAATTCAGAACACAGCAGCAAAGCGCTGGTACATATATCTTTTTTTTTTTTTTACAGTTCTAAATTACATAGGGACTTTTGTGTACTAAGCAACTCGGTCTAGAGTGACATTTTACCACCATGTCAAGATCTTTTGATTCTATAAATCAGCTTTTACTGTTCTGCTGATTAACAAATCAGTTTGTGGGAACATGTGAAACTGTTTCTAAGTTAAAAGGCGATCATTCAACTTTGATCAAAACAAACGTAACGTCACGCACTGCCTGAATTCTTCAAAGGTTTAATGAAATCAGCGGGTATTAGCTGATTTTATAAACTCATTTAAAGGTTGCATAATCCAGATTTTTTATACGTCATCTCATGTTCATGTAACAGCGTGTAACGCTGCATCTGGAATGAGGTAATCTCCTTCACTTTAATTCGGTTTATTGAGCGAGATGTTAAATGTAAATATAAAAACATTTTTAAAGAGTAATTAACAAGCATGTCTTTTTTCCTTTTCAAAAATAGTGGTTTGCGTTAAATTATTTATATTTCTGACGATAGTTAAAACTAACGATAATTTATCATAATCTTGATCCGCGTTCTTAGGTTTAGTTTATATTTTTTATTTCAGCAGTTCCTTTGTCCTTTAGTTTTTTTGAAACGTAATTAAACATTTCCGTTTTAAATTTGGCTAGTTCATGCTTAGTTTTGAACAGATTTCTTTTGAATATATGAAATAGTTGTCAGCGACTCGCGGCCATATTTTTTAATGCATAAAGACGAAGTTTATTTTTCAAAATGCACAAAAACTAGACGAATCTTATCCGTTACAGACGCTCCTTCCATACAGTTGATTATTGCGTCTGACGCTTATCTACGGTTTATGCCTGGTCCTGCATTCTTGTTGGAGTTAGAAATGTTGATAAGGTTTAGTTTTTTTTTCTAATTTCTTGAAGCAATTGATTCCATGGCCCAATTCCGGGCAGGAAGTAAGAGAACTTGTATACACTGTATGATGGTTTCAGGCATGGTATGAAATTTGTAAAACCTTTGAATACTTCGACTAGTATGGTGATCTTTTAATCCCAAAATGAAAAGCCCTGTCACGTCCTCCATACCCAATGGCCGACTGGGCTTTATGAAGTACGCCAAATGTCTGGGAGTTCGCGACGTAAAACAAAATGGCACTCACGCCATCTTTAACAGGGTAGATGAACTTACTCTTGGTTTCAACCATCATGACGTCATAGTCTTTCACAAGCCAATAGCCCCGTGGTTCTTGCTTATTGGTGGTCTTAGTCATTTTCACATCGTCCACCAACTGTTAGCTGCATTGGCTCTTACTTTAGATAACTCATCGTAGAACTGTCGTTGCGTGTCAACATGGCGTGATTCCTGTCCTAGCTCAACATTCTCTTCCGACATGGTCACACAGCATTCCAAGGGGAACGTTAGTTGAGAATGTGTGTTGATCTCAGTTGGATGATATGAACTGAGTTCATGAGAATAACTTTGGCAATATTGTCTGTGATTTCGTTGTGGTACTTCGTATTGTCTAAACGCTGTCTTAACATAACTTTCAACATTCATATGTTTCGATTACCATCATCAAACAACGATCAAAGCACCAAAGCCAACATCAGTCAATGGAAAAATAGCGGGAGGCGGCCAATTACATACATTGCCGGACGACAACTCGGCGTTCTATAGAATGCCTAGGCAATGTATGTAATAGAAATCAGTTCATACTTTGCCTAAAACATTTTATAGAATGCCTAGACAATGTATGAAATAGAAATCAGTTCATACTTGGCTAAAACATTCTTTAGAATGCATAGGCAATGTAATGATTTCACAAATTGCCTGTAACATATACACCTAACATCAGTGGCGTAGCTAGAGCTTTTGCCGCCCGGGGCGTTCTCCAATTTGCCGCCCTTTTAAGGGATTCCACAAATGACGTCACACATGTAGGGGGAGAGAGGTCACACATTGGAAGTCACACCAAAACGCGCAAATTTAAATAAAAGTTCCACTCAAATATATGATTACCGAAACTTCACACGTGTTACGATATTAGAGTGCAGCCTTACTCTAAAAACGTATTTAAATGACAAAAAATTGATTGGAAATATGCTCATTTTCAAATAGAAAATATATCTTTTATGGGGGATGGGGAATCTTTGTGATGTCACATTGAAGAAGGGGTCTAAGTTTTTGTGACGACGCGTGACCAGGGGGGCAGGGGGAGAATTATCAGCCAAAATTGCATGACGTCATTTGATGACGGCCACTTTAGTCAATCGTATGATGGTTTTATAAATTAATAAACATGAATAAATAATTGTAATTGAAAGGAAGTACTTTGTAAAAGTAAAAGGTGTCGAAAATGTTAACCATTCCTTGCCATATTTATGTGAGCATTAATAACAGAGGACGAATAAGATGGTTTTGTTAAAGGCCACAAGAAAGTTTTTGACTTCGCAGCCCCCCCCCCACCCTCCAAATGAGACAAAAAAACATATTCGAAATTTACACCCAACATTATTAACTATTAATATGTTATAAATATATCATTTCTTTTATAAAAAAAAGAAATTGCATACATTAGTATGTAAACATATTTATACATTTACTTTCGTAACTTTCATAATAGAAAATCGTGTGTTATGTTATCAAAATTTAAATTATTTGTAATGTCTTGTTCAATATTTAGACACAATCTTTTGAAAGTTTTTGTAGTCTTAAATAACTTATCAACTGCAGTTTGGAGAAGCTCCTTTCACAACTAGATACACTGATAGCAATTGTTGAAAACATTCTTAGCAAAATTATATTGTTGAGTAAAGAATTTTCCAATCGATGCTATTTAATGTATTTTAATAGATCAAGGGGGCATTCCCCCCCCCCCGACCGTGTTTTTCTAAGCTAATGCCTCTTCTTGTAGTGTATAGGTAAAACTAGGGCTGGTCTTAAGCCACTGCCACCTAAGTGGCCGCAGTGGGTTCACGTTTTTATAGGCCCCACCTATCTTAAATTTTACTTATTACCATTATTAATACCTTATCCCTACCCAAACTGGGCTCCACGTTCCACGCATCCATTTTCGCATACTAAGCTGCATAAGGCCCCACAATTGCAACGACTGGCCCTGTGTGCAGCCATAAAAACCTGAAACCTTTTTCGTTCAATTTGAACTGTTCTTTGTCAAAGGTAATAAAGAAATCTATTTCATGGTAAAAAATTTCAATTAGTAGATTACACGAATATTTTCTTGCAAAGACATGCAACTCATCAATGGGTTCCATTACTTTCTTTTATAATTACATCTATGGATAAAACCATTCTCGTTGTACGACTTGCTCTAAAGATAGAACCCGGTTTCCTGAATTTTCTCCACTCATACTTATTCTCCTTCAGCACGGCGTTCAGTTGATATCCCCAAATTTCTAGAATCTATAACAACGCTCTGTATTAGCACATAACTTTGTACCATGAAATGGGTTGGCACTATTAATTTTAAAGAAAACGGGTTCCCATATACTGACATACTATAAAAAAGAAAATTATTGCAATGAACTGAGTAAAGTTCTAGAATCAGTCTTCGTTTTACTAGTTACTGATTCAGATGTCATTTTTTTCCAAGATGTTTGAATTTTTAAAATATGTCTTTTTCGAAATTATTTATGTTATAGCGATGTTTATTAACGGATAAATTTGAATATTTTCAAGTTCTTGCGCTAAATCTTAATAATTTTCCATTAAAAAAAAAATTAAATTATTTACGCATTGCTTTAATTGGATAGACGTAGCATTTTTAATAAATAACAATATTTTAATGAGAAACACAAATTATGTGTGATACTTTAATGCAATAAAAACAAAATACATTTAATTTTTAGTAAGTTACATTAAAATTATATATTTAAACTGAAACAGTAATGTAAATTACTACTTGCAAGTTAAACACGATATTTGAAGCACAATGTCATGTAAGTACTTGTTAAAGAATCATTCTGCGCATGTCGAAATTCCACGCAAAAACTGTCGTGGTGATATTAATAGTACGTACATATTATTCGGCCCATTTTTGATGTATTGCTTTTTTGTGCAGTTTTCTTATAATAGCGCCATTTGTGACGCACACCGCTTAATTTTCCAAACAAATCAATTCCTTGTTTTTTTTAAAGCCATTTTTAATTTTTGAACGGGTTTGCGTTAGTTATAACAACCACTATGTAATCAAACAGATGTTGCGTTAATCCGTTAATTAAGATTCGAAATTAAGAGCATTTTTGTTTAACCTTGGTTTCCCCCTTCAAAAGAAAAAGGGCGGTTGTCTGTAATAGCTCCATTTTTCAAATAAATGCCCCTAAACGCCGCCCTTTAGATGAGTGCCGCCCGGGGCGGCCCGCCCCCCAGCGCCCCCCCAGCTACGCCACTGCCTAACATGTATAATTTCAACTCAGGTTTCCTGATTTAATGAAGTAGTTAAATCGTCGTTTCAACATGAAGACCCGTATACAGGGCCGAGCTTTGATCTATATAGAGAAGACGGTTCCCAGACAACTGAACACTCGACAAGCGAACACACGACAAGTGAACACAAGACAACTGAACAATCGACAGGTGAACACACAGACAAGTGAACACACGGACAAGTGAACACAAAGACAAGTGAACACAAGACAACTGAACCAACAGACAACTGAACATACGGACAAGTGAACACAAAAATAATAGAAAATGTTTTGAAGAAGTAATAATTCGAAACGTTTTGTTTAGTACTATTAATATAATAGTATTAGTATTGGTAGCAACATTCCTAATCGAAAACTGCGTTGTCCTCTGCAATTAAATTGCGAAACTAAATGATAATATAATAATAAGTTAAATTAATAATTTGAGTTTAAATAACTTAAATAATTGTCTTAAATTTAGTTGAATTAGCTTTCTTATTTTTCCTTCCACACTTTGAAATTACAAATCAAAGTAAAACGTTTTAGGATATAATTTTTAATTTGAAATTTAATTTCATTTATTTAAATAATCCTTCTGAACTCCGAACACTTAAATTAAACTTAATATTAGTACTATACTATACTATTACTATGACTATGACTAGTACTAGTATTAGTTAGTTAAGTTAGTATGACTATGACTCATGACTATGACGTTAAAAAATAAAATAAATTGTTCATTGTTATACACTAACAGTCACACAAAATAAAATGTTGATTCATTGTTAATATTTTGTCACTTAATGTTTCTATTTATGTAGTTTGTTGTTGTTGTTTTTACTTTACTTTATATATAGAACTGAACCCACACGGATTCTTCGAAAGATTTATATAGT
>MUZC01004701.1:13420-44937 GCA_002072015.1 Radix auricularia | reverse complement strand
AGTATGCATGTGTGGTACATTCAGTATACATGTGTGGTACATTCAGTATACATGTGTGGTACATTCAGTATACATGTGTAGTACATTCAGTATACATGTGTGGTACATTCAGTATACATGTGTGGTACATTCAGTATACATGTGTGGTACATTCAGTATGCATGTGTGGTACATTCAGTATACATGTGTGGTACATTCAGTATACATGTGTGGCACATTCAACAAAAATACAATGTAACTAACTCATTCAATGCTAGGTCGGCTTTGTGTTTCATTCAAACAAAATTGAATTCATCTAACAACAGCAACAGCAGTGAACACTCGCATTGACAAAAAAAAACTTCAAACATTTTAATTATTCCTTTTCATACCATTATCACCGATCAATCTGAGTCCCTTGAAAATATTTAAGCAGGATCTATTCACTTTAGTTGACGTTAGGTTCGGTTCTATTTCAACTTTTAAAAAATTTCAGTTGATGTTATGTTAGGTTAGGTCCTATTGAAACATTCACACTTCAGTTGATGTTAAGTTCTGCCCTATTCAAACTTTACTTAAACTTTAGTTGATGTTACGTTAGGTCCTATTCAAACTTTACTTCAACTTTAGTTGATGTTAGGTTAGGTCCTATACAAACATAATTTCAGAAAATGAAATCGTCAGAAAAATAACATTCGATATTGTAATGGGTCCCAATAGGCTATTTAAAATAGTATCGACGAAATATGGACTGCAGTTGTTAACTGCGACACAAGTAAAAAAAAAAAATTAGAGACTTTACAATCGATGAAACAAGTTGTTGTAAACATGATATTATGTCACTTATTGCTTTATATAAATAATGCATTAGTTGTGAAGATGCTTATCATTAAGGGGGGGGGGGTAAGAGAACTTACGGCCTCGGTCTGTTCCCGTTATTTATATAACATTTCCACTATTTGCCAGTTATTGAGGTTGTATAGAAATATTTTCCCTGTTATAATCTCGTCATTACATGATTTTTGGGGTCTTTAATGTTGTATTGAAAGTGTCTCTAAGTTATGGATGTTGTATGGAAGTATATACCCATTTATAAATGCTTTACTAAATTACTCCCAAATTCATTAAGTCATTCATTTTTTTTAAAAATATATTTTGACTATTTCATGCTTTACTGAAATATTTCACCACTCATTAATGTTGTATTGAAATGGTCTCTAAGTTATGGATGTTGTATGGAAGTATATACCCATTTATAAATGCTTTATTACTCCAAAATTCATTTATGTTGTATTGAAATATTCTAAAGTCATTCATTTTGTTCTGAAATATTTTCTCACTAATTAATGTTGTATTGAAATATTTTACCAATCATTAATGTTGTATTGAAATATTTTACCAATCATTAATGTTGTATTGAAATATTATTTACTCATTAATGTATTGAAATATTTAACTACTCATTTGAAATGTTATATTGAAATATTCAACACCTCATTAAATGTTGTATTGAAATATTTGATCCCTCGTTAAATGTTGTATTAAATATTTGATCCCTCGTTAAATATTGTATTGAAATATTCAACACCTCATTAAATGTTGTATTGAATATTTGATCCCTCGTTAAAGGTTGTATTAAATATTTGACCCCTCATTAATGTTGTAATGAAATATTTGACCCCTCATTAAATGTTGTAATGAAATATTTGACCCCTCATTAAATATTGTATTGAAATATTCAACACCTCATTAAATGTTGTATTGAAATATTTCACGACTCATTAATGTTCTAAAGTGTCGTTCCGCCACGTTGCACATCTCTAGCGATACATCAACAAACTCCAACATGTCACCATATGCTCACCATCTGCTGCGTCTTGATAGGATCACAAAATCATTGGGATAGAAAAAAAAGAAAGCTTCTTTAATAAGAATCCATTGATTTAATGGTCAATCCACCGCAAATTATAGCCACGAGATTGCCCTACGTAGACGGATCAACATATGTGAGAGCAATGGGGCATGTACAGTCTTCAATGACATAACGCACGTTGTGAAATCATCGTTTGAATGCGCACATCCGTTAAATCAGAGACGTCTATATTATCAAACTTCTAGATAGATGTAAAATCATCGTTTGAATGCGCACATCCCTTAAATCAGAGACGTCTATATTATCAAACTTCTAGATAGATGTAAAATCATCGTTTGAATGCGCACATCCGTTAAATCAAAGACGTCTATATTATCAAACTTCTAGATAGATGTAAAGTCATCGTTTGAATGCGCACATCCGTTAAATCAGAGACGTCTATATTATCAAACTTCTAGATAGATGTAAAGTCATCGTTTGAATGCGCACATCCGTTAAATCAGAGTCGTCTATATTATCAAACTTCTAGATAGATGTAAAGTCATCGTTTGAATGCACACATCCCTTAAATCAGAGATGCTATATTATCAAACTTCTAGAAAGATGTAAAGTCATCGTTTGAATGCGCACATCCCTTAAATCAGAGACGTCTATATTATCAAACTTCTAGATAGATGCGAAGTCAGAGACATATTTATTCCATACTCAATGATGGTTGTAATGAGAAGGAACTACTGATTTTAAGACTTGTTTTTATGTTAAAAATCGACCATCGGGTTAAATATTATAACGCACGATACACCGTCAAAAGACAAAAGAGCACAGCCACAAGAGTGCAGACATAAGAGCAAAGACATAAGAGCGCAGAAATAACAGCACCGACTAAAGAGCACAGTCATAAGACCGCTGAAAAAAGAGCGCTGACAAAAGAGCGCTGACATAAGAGCGCTGACATAAGAGCGCTGACATAAGAGCGCTGACATAAGAGCGCTGACATAAAAGCACTAACATAAAAGCACTAGTATAAGAGCACTAACATAAAAGCACTAACATAAGAGCGCTGACATAAGAGCGCTGACATAAGAGCGCTGACATAAGAGCGCTGACAAGAATAGCGCTGACATAAAAGCACTAACATAAAAGCACTAGTATAAGAGCACTAACATAAGAGCGCTGACATAAGAGCGCTGACATAAGAGCACTGACATAAGAGGACTAACATAAAAGCACTAACATAAGAGCGCTGACATAAGAGCGCTGACATAAGAGCACTAACATAAGAGCGCTAACATAAGAGCGCTGACATAAGAGTGCTGACATAAGAGCACTAACATAAAAGCACTAGTATAAGAGCACTAACATAAGAGCGCTGACATAAGAGCGCTGACATAAGAGCGCAGAAAAAAGAGCACTGACCTAAGAACACAGTCATAAGACCGCTGACAAAAGAGCGCTGACAAAAGAGCGCCGACATAAGAGCGCTGACATAAAAGCACTAACATAAGAGCGCTGACATAAGAGCACTGACATAAGAGCACTGACATAAAAGCACTAACATAAGAGCACTAACATAAGAGCGCTGACATAAGAGCGCTGACATAAGAGCGCTGACATACAAGCACTAACATAAGAGCGCTGACATAAAAGCACTAACATAAGAGCACTAACATAAGAGCGCTGACATAAGAGCGCTGAATAAGAGCGCTGTCATAAGAGCGTTGACATAAAAGCACTAATATAAAAGCACTATCATAAGAGCAATAACAAAAGAGCGCTGACATAAAAGCACTAACATAACAGCGCTGACATAAGAGCACTGACATAAGAGCGCTGACATAAGAGCGCTGACATAAGAGCGCTGACATAAAAGCACTAACATAAGAGCACTGACATAAGAGCGCTGACATAAAAGCACTAACATAAGAGCGATAACATAAGAGCGCTGACATAAAAGCACTAACATAAGAGCGCTGACATAAAAGCACTAACATAAGAGCACTAACATAAGAGCAATGACATAAAAGCACTAACATAAGAGCACTAACATAAGAGCACTGACATAAGAGCGCTGACATAAAAGCACTAACATAAGAGCACTAACATAAGAGCGCTGACATAAGAGCACTGACATAAGAGCACTGACATAAGAGCAATGACATAAAAGCACTAACAAAAGAGTACTGACATAAGAGCACTGACATATGAGCGCTGACATAAGAGCACTGACATAAGAGCACTAACATAAGAGCACTGACATAAGAGTGCTGACATAAGAGCGCTGACATACGAGCGCTGACATAAGAGCGCTGACATAAGAGCACTAACATAAGAGCACTGACATAAGAGTGCTGACATAAGAGCGCTGACATAAGAGCGCTGACATAAGAGCGCTAACATAAGAGCGCTGACATAAGAGCACTAACATAAGAGCACTGACATAAGAGTGCTGACATAAGAGCGCTGACATAAGAGCGCTGACATAAGAGCGCTGACATAAAAGCACTAACATAAGAGCACTAACATAAGAGCGATGACATAAGAGCACTGACATAAGAGCACTGACATATGAGCGCTGACATAATAACGCTGACATAAGAGTGCTGACATAAGAGCGCTGACATAAGAGCGCTGACATGAAAGCACTAACAATAGAGCACTAACATACGAGCGATGACATAAGAGCACTGACATAAGAGCACTGACATATGAGTGCTGACATAAGAGCGCTGACATAAAAGCACTAACATAAGAGCACTAACATAAGAGCGATGACATAAGAGCACTGACATAAGAGCACTGACATAAGAGTGCTGACATAAGAGCGCTGACATAAGAGCGCTGACATAAGAGCACTGACATATGAACGCTGACATAAGAGCGCTGACATAAGAGCACAGCCACAAGGGCGCTGACATTAGAGCGCTGAAACGAAGTTATGACAGGTTCAAAGTTTGGTTGTGACATGTTCACAGTTTGAATATTACAGATTGTCATCTAGGTCCTGACAGATTCACAGTTAGGTCATCACAGGTTCACAGCTAGAATAGTACAGGTTATCAGCTATTTCAACACACATCCACAGCCTAAATAGTACAGGTTCACAGTTAGGTCATCACAAGTTCACAGCTTGGTCATCACAGGTTCACAGCTAGGTCATCACAGGTTCACAGCCTAATTAGTACAGGTTCATAGTTAGGTCATCACAGGTTCACAGCTTGGTCATCACAGGTTCACAGCTAGGTCATCACAGGTTCACAGCTTGAATAGTACAGGTTATCAGCTAGGTCATCACAGGTTCACAGCTTGGTCATCACATGTTCACAGCTTGGTCATCACAGCTTCACAGCTTGGTCATCACAGGTTCACAGCTTGGTCATCACAGCTTCACAGCTTGAATATTACAGGTTCACAACTAGTTCATGGTGCCTGATGGACTGGTCTAATGCAGCTCTTTCTCACAAGTGTGGTTTGATGGCGAACGCTTAAAGTTAGGCTTTCAAGGTGTCTTTGAAGCGTTTCTTTTTCCACCATGGGACCGCTAGCCATGCTGGAGATTGACATAGAAGAGTCTCTTTGGCAGTCTTTCATTTGAAATTCAGACTACTTGCCCTGCCCAGCGAAGGTGGAAATGCATCAGGATGGAGAAGGTGCTGGGAGACCTGCTTTGGTCAGTTTCAATGTGTCTAGAATTTTGTCGTGCCACTTAATGTCAAGGATCTTCCTGAGGCTTGTTGTATGACAAATAGAAACACCCACATGAACATTAACAGCCACACAATAACAAACTACCATATAAATGCACACAACACAAAGATCCAAGCAAATACAACCATAAGAAAATCATTTTAAAATCCTTGAACGTGTATTAAAAATGACAACATCACAATAGATTATTTTTAATAGCTCTTGCTTTTATACAATTATCAAACCAAAAGCCCAGGGATTTTCCTCTCTACTGTTCCCATCTGCAGTACATCATAGCGACCTATCATACCAAACTCGATACAACAAACACAATGTTGGACCCCCGAATCCCTGTTCAAGATTTTTTTTTAACCCATGAATTATTTTTTAAATCGACTTTTGGTGGAGGAACAGCTGCAAACTTTCAATAACATTCTTAAATTCAGTCTTTAACATTTTATGTTGATGTTTACTTTGGATATTTTAGAAATTGTCAATAATTGTAAATAGTTTCAATGTGTGTAAATTTGCGTTCATGCGTGATCAAGACACCGTAAAGATCTTCTTTGGTGGCAACATGTATTCTAGGGACATTCTAATTCCTTTATGAATAATACATTGCAATGTCCTAACAAATAAAGAGAAAATTATTTTGGTCATCTTTTTAACAAGACTGGATAAACAAAATACAAATGCAGATGCTGATGGACCACATCATTATTTTTTTTTACCTCAGCTGACAATGATGACCAATGACAAATGTGACCTAGATGCTTGCTGGTCATAATTGTTTGAGTCGTCCTTGTAATAAAGATACATTTCTTATCTGTTTCAGACACTCTTTCTGTACAGAAGATTATTGCTTCCTACGTTTATCTATGGTTTGTTTTTAGTTTTGCATTCTTATTAGAGTTTTAAATGATGGTAACGTCTTGGCTTTCCTTGTTTCTTCAGGCAACCCAAGCCACGACCGAATTCCAGAAGGGAAGAAAGAAATCGTGTATGTTTTTGTCCTTGCAAAAGGAATTTTAAAAAAAGTTGTTTTTATATTTATGTCTATCTGAGGGTTGTTATTAAGTTATCTCTGTGTTGTATTTCTAAATTAGAATTAATCGCTTTTATATAATTACTAATTTACTCTTGGTTCTTCTATACCCTAGTGTTTCAAGTTTTAATGATTTAACTAATGGTGTTACTCTTGTCAGTTTTGAATATTCTCCAGTAATGAATCTTGCAGCTCTTTTTTTGAATTTGTTCTAGTTTATCAATGTTTTCTTTGGCGGATGGGTTCCACACGTAAGATGCATATTCTAGTATAGGTCTCACCAGGGTTAGGTAGCTTTTTAGTTTTATATCTTTGTTACATTTGTAAAAGTTTGTTTTTTTTTAAATAAAAACTTTATTGACATGGGGATTACATGATAGTTTCTCATTTATTATGGCTTCTAAGAATTTGAATGTTTTGTTTGGGTAAGTTCTTAAGTCTTTTCGTAAAATGCTACTATTTTGTTCTGACCTAATTGTTCTATAAATTATTCAATCATCAGCAAATATCATAACTTTTGTTCCTGTTGAGATATTGTTGGGTAAATCCTTTATATAAATTAAAAATAGAAAGGGACCTAGCACAGTTCCTTCAGGGTCTCCTGAGTTAACCTTTATTGGTTTCAGAATTAGATCCATTTATTATTACAGTTTGCTCCCTACCCAAAATGATGTCTTGTTCCCAGTGACGTAAGGGACCTGAGATTCCAAAGTATTTAAGTTTTTTAAAGTAAACTAAGGTGGTGAACTTTGTCAAATGCTTTTGAGAATTCTTGTAATATTTTATCTTTTTGATCATTATTGTCGAAGCCTTTTGACAGTTCATCTATTAGACCTATTAATTTTGTTTCACATGATCTGTTTTTTCGAAAGCCGTGTTGATGTGGGCATAGGGCATTATATTTGTCAAGGTGGTTAATTATTCTACTATATAGTATGTGTTCAAGTAATGTGATACTAGTAAGTGATACAAGTCTGTAATTATTGGAGTCTTAAAGGGTGGAGTTAAATTGGCTAATTTCCAATCCTGTGGCACTTTACCCTGGTTTAGAGAGCCTTGAAAAAGAACTACAAGAATTGGGGACAATTCATTGCTTAATTATTTTAGTAACATGGCAGGCAATTCATCTGGGTCAGTGGCTTTGTTTATTTTATTTTTTTACGAGTGAATGTATACATATCTCATTTACAGTTATATACCTATTTCTTCCATTTTTTGAAATTTTTTAAATCTTCCTTGTCGCCTGAGGCAAAAAAAGGATGATGCAAAATATTTGTTAGTGGCATTAGCTTTAGTCCCATTATCATTATAGGTTTTATTATTTGAGCCTTTTAGTGTGGGCTCCATTTTTTTAGAGTTGATGACGAACCATGAGTTTGTATTGTTATCAATATTATTTACATTGTTTATATATTCAATTTGGAGGTTTTAACTAAGTTTTTGTGTCAAGTGTTTAATTTTTAAGTATTTTTGTATATCCATTTTAAATTGGTAACCTTATCTTTTTCTAAAATAAGTTCTCTTTTTTTCGTAATTTTTTAAATTTGAACCAGTATATATTAATTCAATTTGAAGTTAGTTTTGTTGGATCATTATCATCCATTATGGTTTTTA
Source organism: Radix auricularia (assembly GCA_002072015.1). Lineage (NCBI taxonomy): Eukaryota > Metazoa > Mollusca > Gastropoda > Lymnaeidae > Radix > Radix auricularia. Next base: position 36,742 of record MUZC01004701.1, on the reverse strand, counting down.
GTTGTGTTTTTATATCCTTCCATCTGTACTGAATTTACTTAGGAAATTTTTTTCTTTTTGAAGTTAGCCGCTGATAGGTGTAATCTTATTAAAGTACATTTAATTCAAATTTAGATTGTACTTCTAGGAATCGTATGTATTTAGTTTTTATTATGATCAGACAGACCAGGAATTCTTGTGTAGTTTGTTACTAGTCATGGTCTGTTTGTTAGGAATTAATCTAGTGTTTTATTTTTCCTAGTTGCTTTTTTTTACTATCTGTTCTAGGTTTATGTTGTTTATAGTGTCTAAAAATGTTAATAATTTCTTTATTACTTTGGTGGCTATCAATTGTATAGTTTTTCCAATTTATATCTGAAGATTTAAGTCCCCCATAGTCCAAATTACAGCATTTTTATGATTTTCTTTAATAGAAGTTAGTTGACTGCAGAGATTCCTCATGTATTCTATGTTTGTTTTTGGTCACCTACTGCCTACAATAAGGGGTGCTAAGTTTGATGTAGCTATTTTACAAAAAACGCTTTATTAAAGTTTGGACGTGAAGTAATTTTTTCAGCTATGAGAGTTGATTTTATTGCAAGTAGGTCTTCTCCATAATTGTCTGTTCTATCTTTTCTAAAAATTATTATAATGGCTTTAAAAAATTTCAGAATTATAAATGCTGGGATTTTACCAAGTTTCAGAACCAGCAATTATGTCTGGTTCTTCTGTTTTTATTAGTATATCTAAATCTGGGATTTTATTTTATGCTTTGGAAATTAATCATTAGCGTTTTGAGAGTGTTTTTATTATTATTATTATGTGTGTTTATCTAGTGTGTTTTTGTATTAGCATTTAATTTAAAGAATAACATACAAATACGCATATTAAATAAACGATAGTCAGAAATGAATCGTTTTCATAGCAATAATTGTCAGAGAATGAAGAAGTCTAAGGCCGTCGTTTAAGGCTTTGTGAACAAAACGCAAAATTATGACCGATAATTTGATAATATTTAAGAACTTAGTGGGTTGCCACGAAACTATTTAATTGAGGTAGTGTCGTATACAACAAGATATTTTAGTTAAGAGCCGGCGTCATGTTGGTTCTATTCTCCTCTCTTTCACACGCGCGCGCACACACACACACACATACACACGCACATACACACGCACACTCACGCACGCGCACACACACGCACGCACAGACACACACACACACACACGCACACACACACGCACACATGCACACACACACGTACACACACACGCACACAAACACACACACTGTGCATGCCACTCGTCTTAAGTTACTTAAAATATTATTCTTTCAACAGTTTTTAACAAGCAATTTCAAGCGTATTAGCGAATCAATAAATGTGAACTCTTTATTCTTTAATCTTTGATCAATCTACCTTTGTGGCATAGAAGGTTTAGTTGTGAGACAGACAATACGCCCAAAAGTTACGTACGTCACAATAACATACGAATCATTGGTAAATAGTTTTACACATAAATGTTTGCCACTGAAGATGAAATAGTATCGAGAGACTAAAGATATGAAAGTAAATGTGGGTCATCGGCACAGTTAAAACTAATCCAAAAGGTGACATCTGTCAGCCATTAATGCGTCGTTTTGGAAACTCGCTGGAGATCGGCTTGAGAAAGATCTTAAGTTACATCGGCAAACGTCATCTCAGTTTAGCTTCAGACCAAAGGAATCATTCAATCACTTCAAACGAATACTTAGGGATTAATTTCAAACAAACTGAAACATGAGGTCAATCATTTAAAACGGATACATGGTGTCAATCATTTCAATTGGATACATCAGGTCAATCCTTTTTAAACTGATAAATGGTGTCAATCACTTCAATCAGATACATGAGGTCATTTATTTCAATCTGATACATGTAGTCAATCATTTCAAACTGATACATAGGGTCAATCATTTCAAACTGAAACACAATATCAATCATATCAAGCTGCAATAGTGCAGTCAATATTTTCAAACCCAAATTTCGGTTCCATTATTTAGCGGATAATTGTAACGCGGCATATATATATATATATATATATATGGGAACATAACGATTAATTTCTCGATCAATCTTTACATTTTTGATCGATTAAATCTATTTTATTCGATAAAATGGCAATTGGTATAAAGTAAAGAATTTTTAAAGTTCGATTTATTAATAAATAATTAATTTTTAATAATTAATAATTGTTTATTTTAACATACTATCTTCTGCATTTAAAAATATATTTTTAAATTGTAAACTTTAAAATAAGATATTTTGTAAGAAAATAATATAAAAAGTTAAACATTTCTTTAATTAATTAACCATTACAATTTAATTCATTGACATTATATTGAACTAAATTTAAACATATTTTTACTAACTGGGCTATATTGTTGTTTTTTTTTTGTTTTTTTAATACTAAAGTTAAGGGCATTTTTTTAAAAAATGGCTTTAAAGGGAAGAAAATGTGAAAGTGAAAAAAAATAGCATAGTGAAGATGTGATTATTAGGTCTTTAAAAAAAAAAATCATAACATTTCAACCACTGGAGATAAAAAGATGAAATTGATGTTTTTTGTTAACCATCAAACAATTTCTATACAGCTGTATTAATTTCAAATTTTTACAATTAATTTGAAATTTTCATCTGAATGCCAAAAATTAAAGGCGTTTTTTAAAACTAAGTTTTTAAAGTTTATACTGATTTTTAAAATTCTTTTTAAAAACATGTTTAAACAGTAATCATTGAAATTGTATTAAGTTTTCAAATAATTTTTTTTTTACAACTCACTGGAACTTAATGTAACATGCCTTTTATATAACACTTGTGAAATGAGGCTTAGCAATATTTTCCATCGTTAATATGCACTTTTTTCATTGTGTACGCACCTTTTTTTTTTTTTTTTTTTTTTTTTTTTTTTTTTTTTTGTGTGGGTTTAAAAAAACATTTAGTTCAGAATATTGTTATTTTTAGAAAAAACATCTTTAAGATAGGGGAAATAACTCAATGAAACAAAAAAAATTAATTGCCTATTTTTTAAGTCGTTTGATATTTTGAGTTTAATGACGTAATACATCTTTATTTTTAGTTTGAATCCTCAATTTCGATTATTTAATTGTATATATATATATAGGTGTGTGTTTATGCCTGTGTGTGTATATGTGTGTGTGCCCGCGTGTGTGTTTGTATTTCAATAATAATGATAATTTGATAATTTATATGTCTCAGTACCCTAGCAAGCAGCTGAACTAACAGCGCTTCACATAAAAATAGTAACCCAAGGTATATTTATAATTGCATTCAGAATACTGCATTCATATTCTAACTACAACATGTAATGACAACGTAGTACATAATCTAGCATTTAAAAACATTTTTATTTGTTCTGTAAAATATTTTGAAAATAACCTTGTTTTATTCATGTATTTTAACTTGACGCATTGACGTCATTGCCTCCTAGCCGTGATCGACTAACCGTTATCCATTATCTGATTCCTTGCTTTTTCATAAATGGTTTTAGATTACGACAATTGGTTGGCTAATTCTATTGTTATTGACTTTTCTATAAGATCTGTGTTGTTCTAATCTAATCAGATTTAATTTTTACGCTATAAACAAATCAAATTGAATGAAAGTCTTAATCGCCACATACATCAAATGGCCAGCGTTCCGTTTGATGACGTTGAAGGTCGATATCGTAAGTGGCTTCAAGTGAAGATAAAAAAAAGTCGTCTGAATACGCTCAGCATGCATGTAACATGGAAGGATGGCCAGTCAATGAAATCTTCTTGAAGCAGACGAAAATCTCCTAAACACAGCAGATGTTGTGTTTACGGCGTCGATATATTTTAAGTTCCTTTGTTATGAGCGTCGTGGCATGAATCTCATTTTTTGAATTCTTGGAGGCCATATTGTATAAAAGTCTGGACTGTTGTATCTCTTCATACAGAGTTGTTGTACTCAGCTACAGGTAAGGTGTTTGTTCGGGGTAGAAAGTTAGGTTACTAATTTAAAGTTTTGAATATTCAGCACGTTTGAATAATAATAACTGAGTGTTGTAGAATTATGTGTTTACATAGCTTAAAGACTTATAAATATGGTAAATAGCCGGATAAGGATATAAAAATGAGAAATTGACTTTTGATTGATAAAAAAAGATATTATATACACATAAAATGTTTACAATTTATTTTAGACTACCCGCCCCGCGTCGTAGCATACGCCTCTTATGATTTAGTGACGGGTGACATTTAATGAAAGTAATTGTTGAGAAGAGTGTGGGACTACTTTTATGTCACTGAGCACAACGGAGAGCACGAAGTTATTATGCCAATGTCGAGAAACAAAGCTTACAGCCGTGTTGCAAAGAAAGAGGGAAATAAATGGGCACAAACACAAACATTTTTATTAATTAAAAAAGTAATATTTTAGATGGGGCTCGAACCTTCCGCGTGTTAGGCGAGTGAAATAACCGCTACACTACAAAATACATGCTATTCTGTTGATCTGAAATTACGAAGTAATTGACCTCAGTTGAACGTACTGTAGGCTTGGTCTCGATACCCCCCACCCTCTCCACTAACTTTGTTTGCAAGCTGATTGGTCTGTGCGGCAGGAAGACAGCTCGGTGTCTGGCATGGTTGAACCATGAAGAGAATTAAATACATATATAGATGGTTTAAAACTAAATATTTAATTTTCTAGAAATAATAGTACCTCACCATTTCACTAGTTTTCCCAAACGGATGTAGATTAGCCAGCAACTACACTACGGATGTCATTTAAAAAGAGACTGGGGCTACAATTATTAGTTATATATACATTATAGTTATTACTTATCTGACATTAACATACGGCTCTGTTACCATTTGATGTTTTTTTTTTATTATATACTCTACAAATAAATAAGCCATGTGTCCCGTTACTGTCTCAAATCGTGTGGACAAAGAATTTAAGTTCCGCGGGGGAAAAAAATATAAAAATCGTGAAATTATGTCAACACTTCACGCAAAAGTCTTTGTTGTATTGTTACAGCAGTTCACTATTGAATTTATTTATTATTTAATTATTGAACTTCCTAAACATTTGTCGACTTAACCAGATCTAGCGCTAATAATGACATTCTTGTAATTAGTTTACAGTTTTATTTAACCAGATCTAACGCTAATAGTGACATTCTTGCAATGGGCTTACATTTTTATTTAACTCCTATTGTGCTGATCCAGATGTAATCAAATTAATTTTTTTAATATTATGTATATAAGTTCATTTAATTCCAAATGTACCAAAAACTAACGTTTTGTTTTATCCGACGCTTGTCATAATTTCTGTTAGAAATCAGCCTTCGATTATTTACCATAATGTATGAGTTAATAAAAATGTTTTAAAATCTGGATGTAAAAATAAATAGATCAGAATATTATTTTTTTTTAATATCACAATAACTATTTCTGCAGAAAGCTTGAAAATGGCTAAGTGGCAAGTTCTCATTTTTCTAAGTTTGGCCTTTCTAGTGGCCAGCACAGTTGCCGCTCCTGGTAAGTTTTAAATAGACCCATTTCAGATCATTGTCAATTTTCTATGTATCTCCCTTTTAACAGTGATAAAGTTAAATAATCTTACTTACCGTTCTTTTAATATAAACAATTTTTTTTCTAATTTACTAAATAAAAAAGATTTTTATCAAAGTACTATTTGAAATGTAATGGCTAATGTTATAGCTAAACAACAGCTTAGATTCGTATGGATTTATATGCAAAATGCTTCACAACATGGTATAACTTTTCAATAAGATGACATTGAAGCGACTTACGTTTCACACTGGAAAAGTACATTACGGGTAATTGCAAAATAATTATTACAAGCTATAGAAAGTTTAGAGGCGTCACTATTGAGTTGCGAGAGGGACAGAATGATGTAACATTCTCTATGTTCCCATTAGACCCAGGGGTCCATTGGATAAGTCGTGAAGGGGGGTAATATGAGCTAAGGAACTGGATGACGCCAAACCAAGTGATGCCTCTGACAAAGTTACACCTATGCACCTGTCCCCAATATTTATTCTTAAAAGGAACTCCTCTATGTTAACCCATTTTAAAAAGGTTAAATGGTGGTTATTTCTTTTGATTACTTTACAATAATTTTAGTGGTTTATATTTATCAAGAATAAATACTTCGCTATTTAATTTTTAATCAACTACATTTTTATAAATTTTACATTTAAAATGTACTCTTTATTTGAATATTTTCATACTACAATAATACAATTATTAATAACAATGAACAAATACACAAATAATAAATCTACAGCCATTTTCCAATCTTGGAATCTGTAGTCAACAAGGATTATAATTAAGACACCCATATTGTATTTAATAAAGGCGATACAATTTATTCCTTGTTGATTTTCTCATACCTTAATGTAATAAACAATTTATTTCAAAATATAGATTTGCAACTTTTTAATAGACGGCAGAGCAAAGTGGGAAATGACACATTCAAATGTTTAACGTTAAAATTTGATCGCTTGCTCAATATGCCGTATTTATTCAACTCTGAAGTTATTTTTGTGTTCTATTTCCACCATAAACAGTTTCTTACTAAAAAAATAAAAGTTTGTCAATGGAATTAAGTTGTGTTAACATTTTCTATTGCAGCAAAAGACATCGCACTAAAGCGTTCACTTCGAGTAAGACCACATTGTTTGTTTGATTATTATCGACTTTTTTTTTTTTATGTCCTGAACTTGACTTGACATGAATGATAAATGTATTTATCCTTCTATTCTAATAGATCTGTTCGTCTGAGTTATTTTTTTATTTTTTATTCATGTTATTTTCCTTATTTAATTATATACCTAATCTTATCCTTCATCATTTATATTATATGCACAAAAAGGATACTTCAAATATTATTATGTATTTAAAATAGAGCTGGGAAAATTAATATTAATTTTTCAATTTTAACTATTAGTTTATATTTCACCATAAATCGACCCATCACTTACAAGTTATTGGAACTCAAAAACGAAAACAATAATTTTAAAACCGATAAATAATAAATGTCCTGACGATTACACGAACGATTTTGGTTTTAAAATATTGACCGACGAGAAGGTTCAAATTGTTGATAAAGTTTGCCTTTCATGGTTCAAGTGGCGTAGCTATGGGAGGGGTACTAATTCGAATGTCCCACTTAAGTGGGGCCCCAAAGGAGTGTCCGAAATTATTTTTTACAATAAAATATGACGCTATCGGTTAATATGCAGGGGCCCCCAAAGAGTTTAAGCCCCCGGGCCCCCAAGTCTCTAGCTACACCACTGCATGGTTCTTACACTTCACCTACTTATCAAACCAAATGAAAGGCGTATTAAGTTAATGGCAATAATGGAGTATAACTCAGAGACAGAAATGACGACAGCTATCCTGATGAATTACTGCGTGTCAAAATGGAGATGAGTTTTAATGATTCCATTAACCCTCTACAATGGTGGAACTTGATGAACATCGATATCCGATAATGTCACTCCAAGACCGTTTTGAGCATACCAGTTACCTCAGTGCCATGTGCTCGGCTGGTTATATTTTGAATTCGACCCACTCATCCTTGAACTGAATAATGTCAACACACTTGATTAACATATGATATCGTTCCACTGGGGCGGTGAACACAATTGATTAACTGCGTAGCAAGTTTCTTATTTGAGAGAGTTTCTATAGCAGCCGGCTGTCGTGAGTGCGATTTGTAAGACCCCACAAAACAACAGACAATCAAAGCAACAACAAAAAATTAAGGTTTATTTCTTCCTACTGTTTCATGACCTTCGAGGGTGGAATCTCACCAGCTTTTATACACGATTTATTTAAAGAGATGGCTTTAGCACAAAATTGACTATCACTACTTGTAAATTTGGACTTGTGGTCTCGCTTCACCCTAATGTAAAAATATGCCTCAATATTTTTTTTTCATAGTATCTAGCTTCTGAAATTTTTATAAGCATTTACTTCAAAGCTCTATCTTTTGGCAAAGTCATGTACAACATTTAACAAAAATTATATCAAACATTACCATTCTCTTATTATTGCAGTGAATATTTATTCTCTTTAAGGTCAAGCCATTAGGCTCTTAAGACCCGGTTAAATTTATCGCTAGGGAGCCTCATCAAGCGGCCATCGCCATAGAGGTAATCCTCCGAAACCTCCCCTTGTAAGAACCCGCCCAGCTCGGACCACCTTTCTCTCAGGGGTAGCCACACAAGCGACATGCCAGTTCCCTCCTGGTGTTAAATTTTTACGGGTAGAATCGTGTTGGATAATGATCAGTTCTCATCCGTGTTACGAGCGTCTGATTACTACGTTCAATTTTCCACCAAGGATCGCTCTTGCTCTGTCACGGCATTCTCTGGTAAACTTTCCGTGTTTTCTGATGCCCTGTTGTGAAGCCATTTCTCTCGGAAATTGTCATTTAGCCATGATTTGACCTCTAGCTGGGTCATAGGCCGGTCGGGTTGGGGCTAGGCTGAAACTTCTCTTGCTAGAGAGTCAACCCTGTCTCACTGCATCTAGCCACAATGCCGCCATGTGCCATGATTTGACCTAATATCTCAAGAATGAACTGACCGTTCTAATCTCCAGAGAGTATCAACCCACTGTCTCGAGCGTAAACTACGTTCCTGAAAACCTTTCTTTTTGCTAGGCGTCGGCGCACTTCCTTCAGACCCCTGAGGATCGCCTCCAGTTAGGCGTCATGACCACTGTTCGCAGATACACACAGTCCCGACAATTCGGTTTTGTCGGGTCCATGTTGGAGGTATTGCATTAGCACTCCGTATCCACTTCTTCCCTCTCTGAAACGTGAGCCGTCCGTGACAATTTTACCACGCTTTGATTGTTCTCAGAGTCTCGCTTTTGTAACCGCAGTATTTGCCAGTGTCAAACGTAGTTCAGGTGGGTCAAAGTTCTATTTCGTCATCGAACTGAACCAGTTGCATGCGTTCCCTGCATTTTGGTATAGGGACTTAATTTTCCAGTTCGTGGACCGCATCAATGAAGGATGGTCTCTTCAGTCATGTCATGGTATCAGGGTTCTTCATGCGCCCACCTACGGTATCGCTCTACCGTGGTCATGATTGCTTTTTTCGCCTTATTGTCCGTGGTTCTACGTTCGACATAATTTCTGCTGCGGCTGTGGGTTATGTACATAACGCCCCACATGCGAACCGAAGAGCTTGGTTTCGTATTCGGTTCAGTCCTTCTAGAGCCGTACGGCTCGCAAAAGCTTGGACAGGCTATAGTCAATGACACCTCTCACACTACCGAGATAACGAAGACTCAGTATTCTTGCATCTGCAACCCAACTCGTGCTAGCTATTTTTTTCAACATGGACAGTTTTGCCGTGGCTTTGGCACATAATTCACGTAACTGGATATGTATCTGGCCCAGCCTGATCCCCAAGTACGTTGACGTCCGATCCCAATTTAACCTCTTCCCGCAGATCTGAAGCACCAACTCGTGATTCAGTGCATTCCGTCCATTAGTGAAAATAGAATGGACCGTTTTCTCTTTATTGACGACTAGACGCCAACATTTTGCGGGTCTGCAGTGTTGCAACGTCTTCTCCTGAACTCCATCATCTGCAAACATGGCATTCATTCTGTGACTCGAGAATGCCTTGAAAATCGTGGACGTAAGCTTGGTACAGTGTACAGCTGAGAGTATGGGTGTCCGTATTAAAGTCGTTCTTCTCTTGAGAGTGCTTCACATCATCGTGTTTCAATGGTTCGGTCCGTGACGAACAATTTTATCCAGCCGTACATGTTAGCAGTGACCCCTAACTGCTGCAATTTGTACAGGGGCCCTCCACGCCACACCTTATCGTATGCCTGATTCAGATCAAACAACATTGCAACCGTGTGGTTCTTCAACTACAGTTCATTTATGATGGTCTGAATTAAACGGAGAGCCTGGTCCATCGGGTTACGTCCTTTGCGGAACCCACCCTGAGCCTTCGGAATGCATTTGGCCTTTTCAAGAAACCAGTGGAGTCACGAGTTCACTAACCGTTCAGCCACCTTCCCCACACACGACGTGAGGGAAATGGGCCGGTAGCTTGATGGATGTTCGCCTGGTTTTCCTTCTTTTGGAATTAAGGTGCTTACGGCCTTTTTTCACGGCTTCGGCAGCGTGCCTGTTGTATAGGTTCTGTTTATAAAACTCAATAGTTTTATTCGGCCACTCTTGCCCAGATGCTTAAGCATTTCATTATGAACTTTATCTGGCCCTGGTGCTTTGCCAGCCTTTCTCTTTTTAAGTGAGAAAACCTCGAGCTAAAGGAACGGTGTGTTGTCTCCTGGAACCCTCTCTTCGCATTCGGTCGATTGTTTAGGTAAAGTCAGATCTGGCGTATTTCTTAGTCACCTTGGCAAAGCGTTTGTTCAGCGCTCGTGTGCGCCTCACTTTATTTGCTTTTTGGCCCTTTGACGTCGTGAAAGGGTTGGGGTTCTTGGTTTTACTATATATGATATGATCTATGAGCCGTCAAGCTTTTCTACCGTCGGCGAGGTCAAGTTTGTCACACATATTTACCCATTTTGCCTTCTTCGCCTTGTCGATCGCAGCTCGGATATCGGCTGTCAGTTTATTATACAACCTACGAGCTTCGGGAGTTTCTAGCCTGGCAGCTTTTTCCGTGCTTTTGCTCTTTGTTTAACCAGTTCGTTCAGGAGACTCCTGTCCCAGTAGGGTCTTAATTTCTGTTTTCCGTTTGTCTTTGGGATTGTTCGCCTCGCGACCACAAGGATTGTGTAAATTAACCTCACGTAGGTTGCATCCATATATTCTTCTGCAACATCCAGCAGATCGAGCTTGGCCTCACACTCGGCCTTGAACTTACGCCAATTGGCCTTACGGAACTGCCAGTGCCTCGTTCAATTCGTAGATTGCCCGCACCTTGCACGAACTCATTCAGGATTGGAAGGTGATCACTTCCTACTTCCTTTAGTACTTACATTCTTTGCTTGGACTCTAAGTCCCCTGTGATAAGCCTTAGATCTGGACGGGACTCCATGTTGTGTCCCGAGTGGAGAAGTGTCGGTTCACTGTCGGCGTTTTCTAATCTGATGAGGTTCGTACTGATACAGGCATACTTGATATATCGGCTCGACGCGTTCCGCTTGGTGTAGCCCCAGTCAGGAGATTGTGCGTTAAAATCTCCTGCTATTATCGTTTGACTTAGTGGGACATCTTCCCCAATGGGAAGTGTAATTGGGTTCCTGGGCGTGATATACACGTTAGTGATCGTAAAGCCAATGTCACCATTAAAAACTCTCACCATGAGAGGATCAGTGTTGCTTTTACACTTGACTTCGAGCAGCTCCATCGTAACATAGTTCCGGACCACTGTGGCAAGACCTCGGCATAGACGGTCACACTTGCTATGGTATAGCAAATAACCTGTAATACAAAACGGCTTACCCTTGAGAGGCGTTTCTTGGAATAGTCTACCTTCCGTTCATGTAACACTTTGGTTATTTCTTGTGCCTTTTGCGTTATGCCACAGAAATTCAACTGCACAACTACCAGGGCTTGGTCAGGATGGCCCTTCGCACCCATACCAGTGCGGTCAGTCACCGATTGACCACTTCAGCGTGGCCTGTCGTACGTCACCACGCTCCTAAGAGGGGAGGTAGCCAACCCACCAGACGTACCACCATCCATCGAGTGGGGGTTTAGAAGGTCCGATCCGGGACCTGCGTTTTTCGATTTTAATCGAACCTTAGAATTATAGTAAATAATTGCATCCTACGTTCTTATAAGAGCGCACATACCATGTCAATCTATTGGCAAGTGACGCAGCGTTTCCAGACCACGGCTAAGAGGGAATAGTGTGACCAAATGCCCACCCACCTTTGTTTTCTTAATAAGTTTATTTGTTGAGTTTTCTCCCAGACCTTCCAAGAAAATGGTCAAGGGCAGACATGAATTTTTGAGGACTCTAGCATCTGTTCAATGTCTTAAACATATTCTACGAAATTTACACATCACACGGTAGCGAAGTAAATAGTGCGCTCGCATCACAAGCAAAGGGGCGTGGGATCTAGCCCACGTTAAAGGCACCAAAAAGTTTGATGAATGACTATCACTAAAAAGTCCTCCGTTGACCTGGAGAGGAGATTGGCGCCGCCAAGATCTACCAAGCCGCTACAAAGTTCTAATGGAAACATTAGAAACGCTACGACCACAAGGTTATGGGATACACACACACACACACACACACACACAAATTAACAAATAATACATGTGGGCCGCATGTGTGCAGGGCCCTAAGTGGCTGTAATTTGTGCATGACCCCTGTCCCGTCTACACAAAAAAAAAATCAATACAGTTGGGCATTGACCCGCAACTTTTCCCAGATAAGTCATGAAAGAAATTTGTCGGTAACTCGATAGAAGGTCACCTGATTCTCGACCTTATTGTCATTGGGATTATTGTTGCTTGTTTCAACGTCTTCAATTTGAGACTGTAGTTTAATATCTTTTTTTATAGAATAATTTTCTATCACCTTCTGTGACAAGCTGTGTATGCATTTCGTTATGGACACGACTGCTTTGTGCCGACAGCAAATCGGATATTGTGAAGAGATTTAATTTCTTTAAAACTAAATAAAATGTTAAAAATAAATTAATTTTATAAAACTATTTTCACCAAATCATAAGTCAATAATGAGTATCTATTGGTGATATAGTTGAATTCAATTGATCTGATTGATATCGTAAAATAAATGTATCTTCCTCTTCGTGTAATGTTTGAAAGTAGGACTCACTTCAAACCGAGTGACACGCTCCGCCCCCATCCTCCCAGTTATTTCACAGTACTGTTGCTAACATTAACAATAATACCGATTGATTTTGGCTTTTGTTGGCCACACGAGTTAATATTTGACTTGGGCTTCAATTACTGTGATAAACCAATTAACATGTATCCATTGCTACTTTTCATGCAGAACTATATATAGGAGTAATAATAATATCATAATAATAATTATTTGATAATTTATATAGCGCAGTTCCCTTAAAAGCAGCTGGGTTTACATCACTACACATAAATACAGCAATGCACATTGATCTATAAATTCCTTCTTATCCTAATTTCAACATGTAATGACATTATGGTGCACATTAGCAAGGTTTGTCATTTAAAGAAATGGGTGATTCTTTTTTTTATTAATTTTGAAACAAAGTTTGAAGAGATGTGTTTCAGTGCTGGAAAAGAATGTTTTTGTCTATTTAGAGTAAAAAAGAACATTAAAATAGGGACAAGTCTCGTAGTTCTTGAGTAATTGATAAACTGAATTACAATAAAAGATTCAAATGCACCGAGTCTAAGTTTATGAGTTGCCATTCCATAATACAAGAGTAAAACGTAAACATTTTATTAATTTATGAAGCATTTTCTAAACGTTTCAAATGTCTTTTTAATTTTTAACCTTTAATCTTTATACAATATTTATTTAAAGATTATAATTTCCTGAACATGTAAAAAGTCAGAAAAATAAACGAATTTTCCCGCCTTTTTGTACAGAATGTTGACTGTCTTTACACCAACTGTTTTGGTGCACCAAATCAAGGGGAGGTGGTCGACGCACCACTACCTGTGAGTATTCATTTTAATTAGTGAAATTAGTGAAATGCATTACGATAATGCTAAAGTGTAGTTTGCTTAATTTTTTTTAAAATCAGCAATTAACTTGTGTTTATTTGTCTGTGTCTGTGTGTGTTTATAGTATATGTTTACTGTATGTGTGTGCGTGTGTGTTTGTAGTAAAAATACACACATGTTACGTATTTAGGCTTGGAAAAAATGTAAAGAAATATGGGGACAAGGTTCAGCTAAATGTGTATTTCAGCATTAAAATAAACATTTATTTTTAATATTTAGTGTGTAAAAATAAAAGGGGGGCTGTTAAAAATTTTATTTAAAAAAAAAAAAAAGAATAGAAGAAAAGAATGGTTAGTATGTTCACCCCGCCTTTCCAGTCTCTGAGAGGATCATTACATATTGGAGAATGTTGGTGCAAGTATTAAGTGATATGCTGATAGATTAGTTATTAGACAATCATAGAGCGAGAAAAGCGGACAAAACACGTGCATTAAACATGGAACACGTCAGCATTATATGATAACCTCATAACGTTGTAGTTTTAGTGTTCCATGAGAAGAGATAGGTCGTCAACCAAAATAAGTGATACTATAAAGGCGCGAAGATAGAATCCATGAAAGAAAACATGCTATTTATAACATGTAGAATGTAGGTGTCAAGGTCTTTTAATTCTTTGTGAGTTATTTCTCTTTACATCGCATGTGTGTGGTACATGAAGAAATCGCTGTCATTGAAAGGTATGCCAAGCCATTATGTATGGCTTCCTCTTTTTAGTTTCTTTGTGACAACATATTGCTTATCTTGTACAATGTCTCCTGAAAATGTGTCACAAAGGTGAGACCTGTAAACAGCATAACAGCAGAGTGTATATGGATGACGTAGTACAACAAAACCAGTTGTTACAGGGGACAACTCCCTTAAGGATTAAGATATTGAGTATGGATGGCAAGACTTGCCTCCCTCTAAATTGAGAATACAAATTAACAAGTGAAGCACATTTAACAACTAATTTATTTAACAGTTGCAGGGTAACATAATATTTTATTGTTTTATTTCTGTTACAGCCGACAACCCCGGCCTTCAAGTAACAGTAAGTTTTCATTTCATTCCAGCTTAGCTATTCTTAATTACAATATACATGTATTAAGATGCCTTAGTCTATAGTATACAGTAACTCACAGTTACATATCTCAAAGTAAACACATTTTAAAGTTTTAAATAATTTAAAGATCTCTTTCTGTCTCTACTGCTGCTATTGTTAGTTATTGCTTGGGGTTTCTAACTTCGGCGTTAGTTCACTCCTCTTGTTTAAATCAGTAACCACAGGCCAGTTAGCAAAAACAGTTCTTTTATAAGTGCAACTCTTTCTCAATCTAGCTGTCTTTACGTAACTCGGTGCTCAGTTCTTTTCCGTCCTGCGTCATAGAGGCTCCTACTACTTGGATCCCTGGCTACTGCCCTTGGCTCCCTGGCTACTGCTCTTGACTTCCTGGCTTCGACTTCAGTGGCTCACTAACTAGAACTTTTGGCTCCCTGGCTTCTACTCGGTGGCCCCCTGACTTCCTACTCGGTGCCTCATTGACTACTACTCTTGGCTTCCTGGCTATAACTCTTGGCTCCCTGGCTTCTACTTTTGGCTCCCTGGCTACTACTCTTGGCTCCCTGGCTACTACTATTGGCTCCCTGGCTACTACTCTTGGCTCCATGGCTACTACTCTTGGCCCCCTGGCTACTACTCTTGGCTCCCTGGCTACTACTCTTTGCTCCCTGGCTACTACTCTTGGCTCCATGGCTACTACTCTTGGCTCCCTGGCTACTGCTCTTGGCTCCCTGGCTACTACTCTTTGCTCCCTGGCTACTACTCTTGGCTCCATGGCTACTACTCTTTGCGCCCTGGCAACTACTCTTGGCTCTTTGGCTACTACTCTTGGCTCCCTGGCTACTACTCTTAGCTCCCTGGCTACTACTCTTGGCTCCCTGGCTTCCTACTCGGTGACTCCCAGGCTGCTAATCTTGGCTCTCTGGCTTAGGCTTACTGATGTAGTATCTCCCTGTCCCTAATTACCCTGTGGTTAAACACTCACATTTCTGGGTTGCCGATAGACGTAACCCAAGAATAGATGAGTGACCATGCGAGATTCTGATTGGTTAAAAGTTAGTTAGATTAAGCAAATCTACAATTTTCTCCCACATTTATTTAGGACGCTAAAAAAACACTTGCTTCTCCCCCTTAGTTCCTGTGTCTATCACCTTTTGTCAATCACTTTTAACGAATTTCCCGCCTTACGTAAATTTACGCGACATGTTGAGTTATTCCACTGGAATCTTTAAAAAGTTACTTCTTGCCATCCAGGTAGTTGAAATACAATCCTTGCCTCTTGTCCCCTTGGTCAATCTCCCCAAGCGTTTCTCCACTAAGGAACCTTAGAGAGAATACTTGTAATAGTGTGGACAAGATATAACTTACAAGAGAGTTTATCATGCTAGTTTAGGTCATTTTACCCATATAAAATTATAAGTCAACTTGAGACTGTTTTAGGAATCTGCGTATTTTATTAATACAGGAACCCCGTTACAGGAGATTATTGCGTCATAAAGTAATTGATCGTTTTATTTATTGTTTGACGCTTTGCGGTGGTCTAAACTATATAGACTCGTAAGCTTTGCCGTGGTGGCGCCAAAGTGATACTATGTTGATAGCGAGTCACAGTAGGGAAATTCCAAACCTCCCTCGGGAGGCACACTTTAGTGGGAGGCGTTTTCGGCCCAGTGCCCTGGACGCCCAGGCGGCCGCTTGTAGCAGCGACCGCTCCGGGGGGGCTTCTCAGTCTTTACGTCCCTTAGGGGGCCAGAGGGCTGAGGGGGTTTTCCGGGAAGCCCCATGAAAAGCGCAGGCTAGGGACTGCTGATTTTCTTCCACATGTAGGATTTATTGTTGGACAGTTATTTATAAGATAAATAAAACTGTAAACTTCATAGCCTAACCTGTCTTTTAGTCATTGGATGAAGTCTATATTAACAGTTTTTAATTCATACTTAACATTTTTAAATGTTATTTTACCCCACCTTGCCAAGAGAATTTTCACTTTCATTTCTTATTGATCAGTAATTGCTTGTTCTTTACTTTTCTTATACAAATTATATTTATTAATTATATTTTTTTTAAGTAACTAAGAAAATAAAAATGTATATCAGATATATAAGAAACTAAATAGTGTCTTATTTCATTGCTTTTAATTTCCCTTTACAGTCCTTAAAATTTGAAACAATAATTAAATATTCTTAAACTTTTCTATAATAAAAATTTATAATGCACGTAGATCTATGATTTTTTTTTTAATTTTGTTCCAGATGACATTGTGCATTGCAAATTGTAATAGACAGCTGGAACGTGTGAAGCTAACATAATCTTTTCTGTAGATAGGGAGCAAAGTCGACTGGCTATAACTTCAACAAGTGAAACTATCAAAATATAATTTTATATCCAATTTGGAAGACATATTTGTGGGGGAATGCAACTTTTGAATAAAAATTGTATGCTGTAAAAATATATAAACAGATTTTTTTTTCTTTTCTTTTTTTTTTTTTTTCTTTTCTTTTTTTTTAATTTTTTATTCTTTTTTTTGTGAAGTTATATAAAGCTTCAGTTTTTATCTCAATATATATCAAATAATCGTATTTTTGCGAATATATGTATTTCAAATAACGGTATTTATCTCAATATATATGAAACTAAGTTATTTACACTAATTATATCAATCCACCGTATTTATACTGATTTATAGCAAACCACGGTATTTATACTGATTTATATCAAACCACGGTATTTATCTCGATGACTATTGTCTTTGGGAGACGATGCTCTTGTTTACTTATATGTTTCTTTGCCAATGATAAAATTCAACCTTTTGGAAATCGACGACTGTCCCTTCTTATAATGAACCAACGAAAATGTAGTTCGTTTAAATATATACATTAGAAAAAAAAACAAGAGTAATGCTGTAAGAAATGGATGATGAAATTTAGTCAATCTAATCAATGAAAAGAATAATATTCCTAGAATTAGTACTGCTACGAAAAGAAGGTTTAACACATGCATGCTTGACCATAAAAAAATTAAATTAATATTTTTAAAACATAATAAAGAAAATCATTGCTAAAACTCAGACTTTATCAAGATTATCAAATAGAACATTAGCCATTTTTGTAATCATCCTATAAATCCTTTAACATACAAAAAATAACTCACATAAGGTTTGTTCTTTACTTGTGATCACATGTAGCTCACAAAACAACTTGGAGCAACTCAGATCATATCATTATGTTTGTAAAGAGTAATTTAATTGTGTATGAAGTACAAATCAACAGTTTAAAAGAGGGATTTAGTATCACACATGTGCGTGCACATACACCATTCATTTCCTAAATCAAATCTAGGATTAGGATAATAAAAGCAAAGTCTGCAACCCCAGCCAAAATATGTGAGATAATTAGTAGACAATGTGTAGAAATAAACTTGTCCAAAGCAATATGCATATACTGTGGTGATAAATTCTCCATTTAAAACATATTGAAAACTAATTTTGACAGTTAAATTTTAAAAACTGGACATGGGAAATGTAACTCAGTCATGTAAATATGACACGTTAAATGTACAGTTAAAATGTGACCTTAATCTTATATGTTACATACGCTCCTTCTATACAGAAGACCATAATAAAAAGATCTTATGAAGCCATGACAGAAGATATATGGCCATGACATCTGAAATGTAACCATAAAGCCCGAAATGTATTATTAACAGATAAGAGGTGACAGGACAGCTGAAATGTAATAAAGACATAAATAATGAGACAGGGCTGGCTTTAGGGATTTGCAGGCCCTAGGCGAAGTGATTTTCATGGCCCTAAATGTAATAGAAAAATCAATAATAAATACGGAAAGAAAAATGCTAGACAATTGTTTATATCCCAATTAACAAATAACTGAAATTTATACAAACATATTCACGCAGATGTCTTAAAACTTTTTTTAAAATCATCTTTTCGTTCTTTGATGGCAGTAAAGTCTGCACAAAATTGTGAATAATCCAGTGACTGGGCGATATCTCGTTCGATAGATATAATTTATCAAACTTTTCAGGCATTCTTGTGTTATAGTATTCTCAAATAGTTTTTTATATTAATTTTAACTTGGAAAAACCTCTTTCCCTCAATGCAACAGTAATCAGAATTGTCAATGCTGTACGAAGGGCTTTAGTGGCAGTTGTATTTAAATAATGATCATATATGAAACGTAAAGCATCAAAAGGAAGACGAACCGTAACTGGAACAATGTTGGAAATCATTTGCAATTCACAGCATAAATCATTCGGATCAATATCTGAACCATATGCATCGGTGAGTGCAATATTAATATCCATAAAAAATTTCTTCAAATCGTTTTACTTGAATTGTGCCATTTTTTGATGTTGTGCAGAAATCCAAAAAATACCAAAGTGATGTTCTGTTTGCTCAAAACGTGCAGTCAATGACATAAATTCTGCTTGATCTAACAAAACATTAAAAATTCCACGCGATATTTATTCTATTGAATCTGTCAATAATTCGTCTAGGCTTTCATATTTGAACTGTTAGTGTACTTTTCGTTGTCTTAAGCTGTGGCAGGTGGAAATATGATTACATCTGGTTCCATCTCTAATTCTGAGCCAATTCTTTGATAGAAATTTGAGTGGACGCAAATCCACTTTGTATTTTTTATGAACTCGGTTGCACTATTTATACATTCCAGTGCAATGTCTTATTGCACGTCTTTCGATTGCATCAATTGGCTAATCATATTCATTTGAAACAATTAATAAAGTTATCAGAAATTGATTTTTTTTTAGTTGTTTCGCTACTCCATTTGCTTCGGTCTTTGATTTAGGATCGATTGCATTTTCAGATTCTTCCACCAATGCTTAGTACACAGCTGCATTTTGATAACGAACAGTTTTAATAGTAACCTTCCAGCATACTGCATTTCCAGAGTGTATCAAAAATAGGTTTTACTGTCAGATTTTTTTCATGAGTTTTTAAGATCTTCCATCGCTGTGTTGAAGCACCAGAGAAAAAAACATATTTGATGCAAAACTCCAAAGAGTGTCGAAGATGTTGCCTGTCTCCAAAAATTATATTGAGGCTGTGGCATCCACATGGCACATATAATGATTTCATATTGAGTTCAAGTAGACGTTTTTGTACACTACGATTGCAGTTTTTCATATCCTCTCCATTATCATATCCTTTGCCTCTGCAGTTTTGAAAATATAAATTCTGATCTTCAAGCTTTTTAAAGCATGCCTTCCGCGATACCTAAACCAGTGCTGTCGTCGACAGCCTGATTCCCACAAAATAATCATTGATTTCTCCTGGGAACCCGTACTCAAAATGTTGCATATTCGCAAAATCATAGCAACTTGCTCTAGGTGACCAGCATCAGATCCAAAATGATGGAATAATATTTCGAATTTTTAGCATTATTTAAAATTATTTTCAAGGCGGCATCACCGATCAGATTAATGATCTCATTTTGAATACTTTTGCCCCAGAAATGAGCATGAAGCTTACTTTTCTAACTATTAAACCAATCACTAAAAATGCCAATTGGTTGAAACAATCGATACACAGTACCACGATTTGGTAAATTCCGCTTTGCAAGAAACTGTACAATTGAAATGATTCTTTGTGAAACATTGTTCCAGTGCTTAGTCTATTTTGCATACGTTTTTGTTTCCTTGTATTTCTTTCCTTAAACTGATTTTCCAGTTCAATCCAAGCGCCTATAACACGAATGTACTTCATTGCCGATCTTCATGTTTTAGATATACAGACGCACCTTCCATGCAGAAGATAATTGCTTCCACAGACCATGAGAGAGGATCTGTTGGTATGTGATGTAGCGGTCACAGGCCACGGCTATAGGGGTTCCACGCATTACCCCAGACGCCTAACTATTGTCTAGTTAGGTACCCATTCAGAGCTGGGTTACTCGGGGACTCCTCAGGCCATGGGAACAAATCCTTGCCTTCGCGTGGATTCGAACTCGTGACCATCGGTACGAGAGTCGAGCGCGCTACCACTCGACCACCGCGATCGATTCGTGATCAGCTAGAAGCCTGGACATTTTCCAATCGCTATTTCCTTCTTATCGACTTATTTTATAAATTTTCAGTATTAAAAAGATAATAAAAACTGAAAATATAAAATTGTTATAAGAATTGAACAACAAAAAGCCATGTAAGACTACTAAAAAATTATTTTATTTTATTTTATGTTTAGCTTTTGTCGTTTGAAAACAAAAAAAAATGTATACTTTGAGAAATCAGTGAAGTTTCAGCTTAATTTCGTCAAATAATTTTATTGACACAAAATTTCAACATCCAATCTCATGCTTAGAATGGTTTTTATATTTAGCTACTTACAAGAGCATTTAACATTTAAATTTTAAATGTTTACTACTTTAAAAATTTGAAATCCAATAGTTGTATGTTTAGAGAAAAACGTGTCATTCTTGGGAAAATGTGTCTGGACGGTCGAATTTAGATTTTAAAAGTTTACATTTTAAACATGCACCACTTAAAAAGAATCAGCGGGTAAAGTTATTGCACTGATAGGGTGGTTCTGGTTGTTTTGACCTAGGTCATTTACATTTCTTCTATGATTCCTGAGTGAGGCCCCCACTAATCGGAGGCCCTAGGCGGCTGCCTCGTTTGCCTATGCCTAAAGCCGGCCCAGAATGAAATGTAAAATATCAGACAGATTAATATATACATTGGAGCTAAACATACAAATAAGGATACATGTATCATCCTATTTATATTGGTGTAACTGGAAAGAAAAAAAAGTTCTTAGAATTAATCCAGTATCTGGTAAAAAAAAGTCTTGTAAGGCGGTAAGAAAAAACAGTTTCACCTTCTTCACCTTCTTAGTGTTAGTTTGATGGCATCCATCAAACCATTTTATTATATCAGGATTGTGGCAGATTTCATTGTTGCATGGCTCAAACTTTAAACAAGCTCTCAAACTAAACAATGACCTTCACAATTCAGGAGATTTTATTAAAAAATTTATAGACAAATACTTTAATTAATTTTTAAACTTGTGTACAAAATAACATTGATTTAACACTCTAAAAATGTTAATAAGCCATATGAAAAAAATATTTACAGTAATATCAGTATCAGCATTGAATTTTACAAGCTTTGAAATAAATATTTTTATAAATTGTTTTAAAACAACAATGGCATAAAATTTGGAAAGAGCCAAATTGTTACATTAGTTTTGAAGTAATTTATTATTGAATATATCATAACAAATATATATACAAGGAGAAATATATTTAAAGAACAAAACAAACTGACTAACACATACAAGTTTTCTTTCTTTCCGTCCGGTATTCGGGCGTGGAATGGGTTGCCTGGAGAAACCAGGAAAGCAAACACTTTGTCATCATTTAAAACTCTAGTAAGAATACAGGACTAAACACATACCATAGAAATACGCAGGACGCAATAATCTTCTGTACAGAAGGAGCGTCTGTAACATATAAGATAAGATAAAAATGTGTACATTTAAAAAATAATTGAAAGTTAACATATGATCATCTATCAACAACTATGTTCATTATTAAAATTAAGTCCCACATTGTACGCTTTTTTTTTTTTTACTTTTCATGACTGAGGCTGTGGTTACACTGCACGCGAATTCGCTCATCTAGTATACGCGCGAACGCGCATCTGAAAAGTAATTTTTAAGGTGGTTACACTGCAAGCGATTGTTTCAGCTTATATCGCGCGAATTACATTGTTTGTCTTGACAACAAACTTTAACCTTTATCCTTTTCGCTATTTAAACACACATTTTGTGTGTTTATATAGACATCGCCTACTTTCGTTTTTATTTGTTTAGCTTAACTACCACTGTTGTTATTTAATAAATATGTGCATAAAGATTTAGAATAGATAAAAAAAATTAAAAAATCTCCCCCATTATTTCATTAGATTGGTAAAGATCAGAGTGACATGTGGTTAAACCCAAATCTTTTAGAGTGAGTAAGAGTGTTGAATTTCACTTACTTCGAAATTCGATCGCAACATAAAACATTGTTTCCGAACTATGATTAAATTGATTATTAGTAAATTTAGGCCTAAGTCGCTGGCGCTAGACCGCTAGACTAGAGTAACCGAAGAAGTTAGTCGTCCAAGAAGCTTTATTTTAATGAATTTTTGAGGATGAGACCTAGAACATTTGTTTAAAAATTAAATAGAATAAGACCATGTATTAAAAATATAAAAACCCACTACGGCTCACATCGAGTTCATCGACAAATTTTGGAAATGAATTTCTCCCGAAGAAACTTAAGAAAGGCTGGCCTGCTTTGCCTTAAATTTATAAAACACTCAATACTGAGGTGAGGTAAGTTAATTTGTATTTGAATTTGAAAAAAAAAATCATTTTAAATTATTAAATAAGACAAATAATTATTAAAGTAAAGTAAATTTAATTAACATTATTTAACAATTTAACTACTTTTTGAACAACTTGGAATTGACACATATCAATGTCATTGGTACAAGTTTTGTTAGAGAAATTTTTATAACTTAAATGGGGTTATATATATAT
>MUZC01004700.1:319261-333656 GCA_002072015.1 Radix auricularia | reverse complement strand
GGTCGACCATTTGTATCGAGGTGGAGGGGGAAAGGGGGTTATAAATGAGACGACACATCAAAACGCGCAACTTTGAATAAAAGTTCAACTTACCTGTAAATGTTTCATTGTTTATAATTTAGAACATGAAGATTTACTTGAGTTTCACGCGTGTTACGATAATAGAGTTCAGCCTAACACAAAAGCATACATACTGAAATGACAAAAAAAAGTGATTTGAAAGATTATCATTTTCCTAAAAGAAAAAATAGCTTTCATGATGAGGCAAAGCTTTGTGACGTCATATTGGAGGGGAGTCCAACTCTTTGTGACGACTTGTGACGAGGGGGGATTGGGGTGAAAAATTGGCAAAAATCGTACGCGTCATTTATGAACGGCCCTTTAAGTAATCCAACAAGTATTTTTAAAATACTCTAGGCTTCTAGAAGCATAACCTATTTACTGAAATTACTTTATGGCAGTTAAAATTATTATTTTTTGAGGTGTTACAACATCATTTCTTCAAATTCCCGTGTGTTTATTTACCTCCAGCACTAACTCTGTTGGATCTACGAGTGTCATCTACGCCTACTTAACTACGCCGCTTAACTACACCGATGCGACGTCTTCGTGTGCGTGTTTAGATTCTCACCTCTACGTGGCAGACAACTTGCTCAAATATGGACTCTTGTATCTGTTGGTTGATTTCAATGCGGACGTCTGGATCGGATTGGATGACCTGGACACTGAAGGAGTCTTCCTGTGGGCAGATACCCGACGACCGTTGGTCAATTATCTGAAGCCGCTCATATTTGAGGCAAAACAGCCGGACAACGAAAATGGAAACGAGGATTGTGTCTTCGAGCAGTCAGGGCTGCCGAGACTTAACGATGCACCCTGCTCCTTAATGTTTTCTTATTTATGCGAGAAGTCGTAAAAATAGGAATAAAAATAATTATAATGTACTGCAAGAGTGATGTAGAAAGGGTTTCTCATCACAAGGTAGATACAATTTTATGCTTTAAAAAAAAATTCCTTACAGTATCGTTAAGACTATTGTTAATAAATAACATAGAAATAAAGTTGGACAGCTTTCTTTTATTCCTATAAAATTTGAGTGTTCTGCATATGTCAAAGTCTGCGATAGTGGTTTTGATATAAATCTATCATTGAATGTTAGTTATATAAAGAGCCATTTTAGACCCTATCTTAATGAACGCAATGTTGATTTTAACTAGTTTTTGATCAGCTTAAGGGTTGGGAAGCATATCTCACAGTTATCACTATTTACTACGTTTCAAAGTAACACTCAAAGAAACCAAATTAAATTATAATCTTTATGCTTAAAAATATTGATAAACTAGAACAAGTGCAAGAGCGGCCAAATTCATAACTGTAGAATTTTCAAAACTGACAAGAGAAACAACATTAATTAAATCGTTAAACCTTGAAACACTGGAGGATAAAAGAACCCAGAGTAAATAGTACTTATACAGAAAACAATTAATTATAATATAGAAATACATCACAAAGATATTTTAATTCAACTACCAGATAAGACATAAGGAAAAAAAACACCTTTCGCATTCCGTATGCCGTATGCAAGAACAAACACATACAAGTTTTCTTTCTTCCCGTCTGGTATTCTGGCGTGGATGGTTCTCAGAACAAATAAGGAACATCAACATTTAATCATAATTTAAATCTCGGTTAAGAATGCAGGACTAAATACAAACAATAGACAAACGTAGGGCGCAATAATCTTTTGTATAGTAGGAGCGTCTGTAACATTTAAGATACGATTTTTAAAAAAAGTTAAGCTTTATAAAAAGAAACATTTTACGAATGTAATGAAGGTGTAAAACTAAAATTCTACCTTACCTTGGTGAGACCTATAATAGAAAATGCATCTTCTGTATGGGACCCATTCACCAAAAATGAACATTGATAATCTAGAACAAATTCAAAAAAAGCAGCAAGATTCATAACTGGAATATATTCAAAAGTGACAAAAATACAAACATTATTCCAATCATTAAACCTTTTAACACTAGAGGATAGAAATAGAAGGGCCTGGAGTAAAGTAGCAATTATAAATAAAGCAATTCATTCTAATATAGAAATACAACACAAGATAACTTAGCAATAACCTCAGGTAGACATAAGGATAACAATATTTTTCTTATTCCATAAGCAAGAACAAACACATACAACCCTTTATCATCACTTAAAACTACAATAGTAATGCAGGACTATACATAAACCATAGATAGGCGTGGACGCATTTATCTTCTAAATAAGGGGAATGTCTGTACAATATAAGACAATTTCTGAAATATGGATCATTAGTGCGGTTTTGACTTAAAATACATACGGATAAACCCCTTTTACTTCTCAGACTTTTAAAATTTATCAGATACATATCTGGTTGACACTTTAGAGGGGTGGGAGGGGCTTAGTGTTCAGTACTTCAGCATAAAGGGGTCATCATTTCTAAAATCGGAAAATGTCATAGCTCATTTTGTAATGTTCCATTTTTAGACTACATTTTAGCGGAACAATATTTCGAGGCATAAATACAGTCAAATCACTATGTTCTCAAAATTGTTAGCTTAGTAAAATTACGATTTATTATTATTATTATTTTCATTTTTGCAAGTTCAATAAGATGTCTTAAATTAACGAAAAATTTAAAATTAGCTGATAGGATCAATCATTCTCAATATACCTGCATTTACGTATTGATTTGTATCTTTTATTACTTTTTTTAATAAATTTTGTCCTTACAAAAGATAAATTTAGATATAATATTTCTATTAAAAGATTTCCACCATATTATGACGAGGCCCATAGTCTGAAAACCATAACTTATAACTATTTATAGGGGTTAGGTCCAACAACGTAACAGGAGACGCTAACTTTGAGTTGGACAAAGATTCTGGAAAATCTGATGATGGGCCATGGAAAATTTGTTAGGACACTACAACAATTTTGTAATATGTGATCACGTGTTAGATGCCTGATGATGGTTGAATGCATGCATGTGAGCACGTGCTAAGGAATTTTTACATGATGACTGACTAATCGAAATAAGAGTTGCATGCTGACTCACGCCAAACACAGATGAATAACCAATAGCAATTGATAGAAGTACCGAAAGACGAACCTAGACAGCATGGTGTGGGTTTCGCTGTTAAAAACACTCTTCTACCATGCATTGAACCACCGTCATCAGGCACGGAGAGGATCCTCACTCTAAGACTCAGAACAACTGCGGGCCCAGCAAACATTCTTAGTGTGTATGCCCCAACACTCTATTCAACTCCGGAAGAGAAGGACCAGTTCTATGGAGCGTTAGACCAGGCAATAGCCGGCATCCACAAAGACGAGGCAATCTATCTCCTAGGAGATTTCAATGCTAGAGTGGGGAGCGACCACGAAGCCTGGCCCACCTGCCTTGGACTATTTGGAAGAGGAAAGTTAAATGAAAATGGACAAAGGCTTCTGGAATTGTGCTGCTCACGAGGCTTGTGTGTGACCAACACTTTCTTCAAGTGCAAGGATATACATCAAGTATCTTGGAGACACCCTCGATCCCACCAATGGCACCAGCTGGACCTCATTATCACCAGGCGTGCACAACTAGCTAGCGTCCTACTCACTCGCAGCTATCACAGTGCCGACTGTGACACGGATCATTCCCTTGTCGCCAGCAAAGTACGAATAATGAGGAAAAACTCGTACCACACAAAGAAAAAGGGAAGTCCACGCATCAATACCTCTTGCATGAAAGACCCTACGATAGCGCAGCTGTTCAAAGACAAGGTGAAGGAAAGTCTCTCAAGATGTCCCCATGCGTCACCATTGACTCCAAATGGACGCAACTGAGAGACACAGACTATACATCCGCAATACAAGCCTTTGGCAAAAAATCTCACAAAAACACGGACTGGTTTGATGAACATTGGGACGAGATGAAACCCGTCACTGAAGCAAAAAGGAAAGCTCTTATGGCTTACAAGGAAAAGCCTACACCTGACAATTTGCATGCTTTAAAAACAGCTAAGTCACTTGCCCAAAAGGTTGCACGTAAATGTGTCAATACCTACTGGCTTAAGCTCTGTTCCAGTATACAATCAGCTGCAGACATGGGCAATGCAAAAGTCATGTACGAAAACATCAAAAAGGCAACGGGCCCCTTGACGTCAAAAGCTGCTCCCCTAAAGTCCAAAAATGGAGAAATTATTCAAGACCAGGCAGCACAGCTAAAACGGTGGGTTGAGCATTATCTGGAATTGTATTCAACAGTTACCACAGTCTCCAGCACCGCTCTAGATGACATCCCAGATATGCCACTCATGGAAGAACTTGATGTCGTGCCCACACAGGAAGAGCTGAGCAAAGCAATTGACAGTCTAGCTTGTGGAAAAGCGCCTGGGAATGATGGAATACCACCAGAGGTTCTAAAGAGTGGCAAGACAGCTTTACTCCAACCATTGCACGAGATTCTGTCCCTCTGCTGGGAACAGGGCTACATCCCCCAAGACCTAAAGGATGCAAATATAGTGACACTATATAAAAACAAAGGTGATAGGAGTGATTGCAATAATTATCGCGGCATTTCACTCCTTAGTATTGTAGGAAAGACCTTTGCCCGCGTTATACTAAAACGTTTACAAAGCCTAGCATCCCGCGTCTATCCAGAATCTCAGTGTGGTTTCCGGTCCGGTCGGTCTACCATAGACATGGTGTTCTCCATACGACAGCTCCAGGAAAAATGCAGAGAGCAGCAGATGCCACTATACATTGCATTTGTGGACCTTACAAAAGCCTTCGACTTAGTCAGTCGCAACGGGCTATTCCAAATACTGGCAAAAATTGGATGTCCCCCTCACCTACTTGCCATCATCAGACAGTTCCATGAAAATATGCTTGGCACAGTACAGTTCGATGGAGCTAAGTCAGAGGCCTTCCCTGTCAGCAGCGGAGTTAAACAAGGTTGTGTACTCGCACCAACACTCTTCGCAATATTCTTCTCTGTACTTCTTCGATACGCATTCAAGGATAGCAGTGAGGGAATCTGGTTACATACCAGAGCTGATGGAGGACTTTTCAACACTGCCCGCCTCCGAGCCAAGACCAAAACGACGGATGTCCTAATTCGAGAGCTACTATTTGCGGATGATGCGGCACTAACAGCACATACAGAATCTGGTTTGCAACAACTCGTGTCAAGCTTCTCCAATGCCTGCAAAGAATTTGGTCTGCAAATCAGCTTGAAAAAGACAAACATCATGGCCCAAGACACTCGACCTCCTCCTACCATAAATATCGATAATGAAAACTTGGAGGTTGTGGACAGCTTCACCTACTTGGGATCCAAGGTCTCCAATACACTGTCCATTGAAGAAGAAATAAACAGCAGAATTGGCAAGGCAGCCGCAACAATGGCTAAACTAAATAAGCGGGTCTGGCAAAACGCCAAGCTAACGGAGAAAACCAAACTGTACGTCTATCGAGCCTGTGTCATCAGTACACTACTATATGGGAGCGAGACATGGACCACTTATACATCACAAGAGCGTAAGCTTAACAGCTTCCATTTGAGATGCTTGCGCCGCATCCTTGGTATTAAATGGCAAGAAAAAGTGCCTAATAGTGAGGTACTAACGCGTGCCAATACCCAAAGCATGTTCTCAATTCTTAGTGAAAGACGCCTGAGGTGGCTAGGACATGTCAAAAGAATGAGCCCCGGCCGCATCCCGAAGGACCTCCTATATGGTGAACTTGCTTCAGGAAAGAGGAAAACAGGTCGCCCACGCTTGCGATTTAAAGATGTCTGTCAAAGGGACATGAAAGCAGCCAAAATACATACAAGTGACTGGGAGTGTAAGGCAGAAGACCGATCTACGTGGCGCACAGTTGTCAAAGAGGGCGTCATAGTAGCCGAGGAGCGAAGAATGGAGGAGGCTGCAGACAGAAGAGCTAGGAGAAAGGCCAAAACATTTGGAAGCACAGAACTCGTGTGTAAAAATTGTGGCAAAGACTGTCACTCAAGGATAGGACTGCACAGTCACGCGAGGAAATGCAACCCAACCCAACGGTGATGCACCATCGTCTCGCGAGACGGAAGGATGCCGGATAATTGATAGAAGTATATAGGCCAGACGAAACCATGGTGTGGTTAGGGCCAGGGTCCTTAAAAACTGGACCCAAACCTTCAAGCGTTCTCCCTCTCCCTCAGAAGATTCAAAGTGCCAGACCACTAGTTCTGCAGACTGTTGAACCGAGTTTGAGCCAAGCTGAGAAATCTGTCTTCAGGTTTAAGTAGTTATTACATAGAATATTTCAAATGTATTTTGTATATGCTACGGTTAAATGCTTTTATACTTTGTAGGGTGATTGATATGTTTATTGATAGTTAAGGTATTCGCTTTTATAGTTTTCAAGTAGTTTTAGTAAGTCTTAATAGGCGATAGTCAGGACTAGTAGTCAGACAAACATAGAAGTGCTGATGTTGATGAATGGGGACCATCTCTAAACGGGAGAAAAATTGGGACAGATGGTCATGGCGGTGCAGACCAAGCTGTCGATCATTCTACAAAACCGAGGGATTGACCCCGGACTGACCTCAGGGAAGAGAATCTAAAAAACGAAATTGGTAGACGATACGCCTGACTGAGGAGTAGTGACGTAGATGTAACAGCCACTCATCTAATGGCCACAACCACCGACCAGAGGGAAGTTGGGTCATACTATACTCAATCCTTATTTGCGTTGTTAATTATTAATTATATATTCATGTTAACCATATGTTCTTTTAATCCATTCGTTTTTGTACATAGATCAAAATAGATTTCATGTATTATATATTCTCTTAGTTTTTATACTGAGGCGTTGTGATTTATTATTATTTGACTAGATTGTGCCGGGGCGCCGTGGCGCCTGCGGCGCCCCCTTTTTTGGGCGCCTACGGCGTCAACCTTTTTTTTAAAGACCAACTAACTTGTCCTTTTTTGATAAATACGAATTATTAAACTTTATTTAATATGATGACGTCATTGTTTGGTGTGCATAGGTGCGCAAAATACAACCCCTATTATTATTAAACACTTTGCGTACATTTCAGAAAGATTAATATTCTGTATTTATCAAAAAAGGACAAGTTAGTTGGTCCTTTGAAAAAAGATTGGCGCCGTAGGCGATCACAAAAAAAACGGGGCGCCGCAGACGCCACGGCGCCCCGGCACAATCTAGTATTTCAATATTTGTACTGTAGTTCTGGTTTAACACAAATACGTATTTAGGATAGATGTTGTACTGTTGGTTGCTAGAGCCAAATTTATTAATATATAGGCTACCCTAGACAACTAGAGTCATGTGAGCTGGTGTCTATACCCTAAAAAAAAGAATCAGGTCACAACACTTTCGACGATTTACAAAACACAAACATTGAAACTTCTACTTCTATAAATTAGCTTATCATCATTCCCAAGGGGTTAAAACATTGTGAACATAATTAATTTGATATTTTTCTCTCATCTGAGAAAATTGGTGAAATGTATCTGAAATTAGTGTTGCTTATTAAATAACAGAGTTAACGAAACTATATAAGCTAATTTATCATCCTTAAGGTGTGTAAAAATGTTAAATCAAATATTAAAAGTCAAAATTGAGCTGTGCATTCACACATAAAAATAACTGTCAAAGTTAAGGTCTAAAATGGATACCCACCGAAGTTCATATCTAAATTAAATTGACTTTCATGTTAGTATTTGAAAAAATAGTTTGGCCTATAGCCAATGGATTAAAATTGTCTGTAATGTTGTGTGTGTGTGTGTGTGTGTTTGTGCGTGTGTGTGTGTGTATGTGAGTGTTATTAAGGTTTTATTAATACTTTAAGATTAATTAAAAGTTATTTTTACAAGAATTCCAAAGAAATACATATGATTATCATGTAATCATTCGCATATCATTCTCACAGAAAAATTCTAAAAATTATATGAAACTTAGAACCAAGCCATAAGGGAGGGGGAAATAGGTTATTGGCCCTGAAAAGGACCTTGAAAAAAAAATATTTTATTACCTGGAAGCTCTCCATGCGAGGAGAGCGACCAGTAAAAAAATAATAAATTTCAAAAAAAACTTCAGGCGGACCAATCGCTTGGCCACCTCAAAATGATCCATCTTGCCATGGATCTCTTCCAATGCTTTTTCGTTCTCCTCCTTCTTTTCTCCTTCTTCTTGCAATTCCGGCCAGAACTGTGCGTCCATCTCTCGCAGCTGGTCATCTAGCGATAAATCGTTGACCGACGAGTTTTCACTGCCCGCCTCTTGATTGTCTACTGGCTTGTCCATTTCGATGCTCGGGACTTCATTTAGCGTGTCTCCAGATTGCTGAGACTCTTCTTCAATAGCAGAGTATTGCGTTGACACTGAATTTTCGGAGACAAACGACCTGGAACACTGGACATCCGAGGCGTATTCTGTTTTGACCTCGGTGATGCCAAATAAAGTGCTGTCCTCGCTGGCTACATTGAAGGCCGTCTCTCCGAACTCGGTAAAGCTGGTGCAGGTTGGAGCAGTTTTCTCTATGCGTCTGCGCCGAAAGCGATGCCTGATGGCCTTGAAAAACTTCCTGGTCTTCCTACATGGCCGGGCGTCTGGCGCTGGCGTCTTTGGGCGGAAAAGAGGATCCGGAACAGGACCTGGAAAAAAAGTGTCAGCCTTACATGGCCGACATAAAAATATATGGGCAAAGAACTTGCCCAGGCGCTTCGTCATTTTTAATGATGACTCAGCGGTTGATTGATGAAAAGAGAAACCGCTATATTTATTTAAAAGCGGACCTCCAGGAAGACATTTAAAAAATATCCTTTACAAAAAGGTGCTGTAAAAATAATTAAGTCATTCTATTGTAAAATAGGCATATAGGTAGGTCTTACAGACGAAACTACAATAGTAAAATATTAAATAAATAAATATAGTATGCATAAATAAAAGAACATCAATACTTTAAAAAATAATAATACCTATGGAAATCGATGCACAAATAAATTTGATTGCGTTTAAAATTATTGTCTGACAATTTTATATAATAACCGTATTTATCGGCGTATAACACGACCCTTCATTTTAAGAGGGGAATTTCAGCAAATAAAAAAGGCAGTGGCTATTGAGACGCTAACGTCTTAATAGCCCACAGGCTATCGAGACGCTAGCGTCTTAATAGCCCACAGGCTATTGAGACGCAAACAAAATAAGCAAATGAAAATCAAGTATTTAAGGTTTGCCTATTTAGGGGTCGTCCTTGACTGATAACACGCACCAAGTGGGGTAAGGGAGTGGGTTATGCCTTTGTGAAGATGTGTGATAGTGTGTTAGTTATGATGTCACATGTAAATGCGCAACTTTAAATAAAATTTCTACAAAAATATTCTATTGCCTTACTGTAAATACATACAAGTTTTCTTTCTTTCCGTCCGGTATTCGGGCGTGGAATGGGTTGCCTGAAGAAACCAGGAAAGCCACCACTTTATCATCTTTTAAAACTCTAGTAAGAATACAGGACTAAACACAAATCATAGAAATACGTAGGACGCAATAATCTTCTGTACAGAAGGAGCGTCTGTAACATATAAGATAAGATAAGATACATATTTAAATGTAACAGTGTGTTTTTCATGTGGAATTTATTGAAAAAATACAATAGAAGTAATAGGAAGTTCTAATTTTTTTGTCTTCAACAATGCATGAAGGGGCCGTCCATGCATGACGTCATGCGCCTGTGGGTGGGGATGGAGAAGGGTAACGCAATAGTGAGGATGTAAGACAAGGGGGTGTAGCGACGTTTAAGAAATCAAAATGTGCTACTTGAAATAAAAGTTCCACTTGATTGCTCACAATTTATTTAGTTACATTTTCAATGGCTTCACGCGTGTTAACGATATTTGACTTAGAGTGAAGACTTGAACTAAATACTTATTACATATTTCTATGACAAAATTGTTAATTAAAACGTGGTAATTTTTTTTTTTAATTTAATTTTTTTTTTTTTAAATTTTCAGAGCTTTGTGTCGTCATATTGTGGAGAGGAGGGGTTTACGTTTTGTGACAATGGGGAAAGGGGGGTAAAAATCGCATGGCGTCATTCATGGACGGCAAAAAAACTTATAAAATATAAAGATATAAGCATTCAAATCGCCATCCGGTTATGTTTATATAACTTAACGGTTGAAACACTGGGCGAAAGAGAAACATCTACTAATTTCAAGAAATGGACATATAAATCAGACGGATATATTTTAGCAATGAGTGAACGTTTCCGTTTGGTCTGAATTTAAAAGTCCAGAATTTCGTTTGCATTTAAATATAATTTATAAAAAATTATTGCATATCAGTCTTAACTCAGTCAGTCAGTTACAAATGCCGTTAGAGTCTGCGCGGTTTACGTTACTAGGCTTGGTATTATGCAAATTATATTTGTTGTGCGTAAGTACCCATTCAGTGGAGACACCCCTCCCCCTTCCTCCGTACGCATCCATACGCAAAATCGTTTTCCCGTTGTGGCTTTCACTGTTACTTTAGATACTTTAACTTCCTCCTTTTCCCTATATTCTGTGTCCTTCTTTGTTTTTCATTTCTTTTCATTTTTTATTATATGTTTTAAGATTTATGTAAGTAATTATTTATGTTATTGTACTGATGAAGGCATTGGCACTAGCCGAAACATCTACTTTTATTAGTATTAGTTAATAAATAAAGCTTAAATATATGTCTTCTTACCCAAATAGTTTGTGTAATTTGTTTTTTAAAGAAATAGCAAGCTATCGAACAATTTTGTAGAAGTTTTATTTTAAGTTGCTAATTTACATGTGACATCATATTTAACACTCTCTCACACACCGTCACAAATGCATGACCCCCTCCCTTACCCCACTTGGTGCGTGATGTCAGTCAAGGACGACTACTTAATTTTCATTGGCTTATTATTTTGTTTGCGTCTCAATAGCCTGTGGGCTATTAAGACGCTAGCGTCTCAATAGCCACTGCCAATAAAAAATCAAACATTATAACGGCGTGCATCATTTGCCTCCAATTTTTAGGAGACATTAGTGCGTGTCTTACGCCGATAAATACGGTACTTTTTATTTTGACATACTGAATCAATCCTTCTTGGTGACAAGTGACGGGTGGCTATCCCATCTCATCTATACTTCACAAAGTTTTCATGACTGTGCATTACTAGCGATTACACAACGATCGATTGAATTAATTAATAATAAACTATGAACTATTTAAATATTCATTTTTATTTTGTACTTATTTTATTTTGTAATTATTTTCAATTGAAAGTGTAAGCATCTTTTGTATGGAACGGATTCACAAAAGAAAACATTGATAAACTAGAATAAAAAATGAAAAAAAAGTACCTGCTAGATTAGTTTATATTACTGAATGATATAAGAATCTGACATGCGTAACACAATTAGTTAAATAATAATTTAACTATAAAAACTAGATGATAGAATAAAAATGCAAAGAAATAGTCTTTAATAGTCAAGAATAAAATATAAGACAACTAATTAAACTTGTAAATACTAGACACGTGTCACACTGATAATCTAATACAACCCTCGCCCTCACATAGACAAGGTGATAGAAGCACTCAAAACTTAATTACATACACATTCTCGTTCTTCCCCTTCTTAGAATTCTGACATGGCAAGAGTTGCCCGAGGGAACACCAGAAAAACCAGCAATATATTAACATTTAAAACTAATAAAATGCACGAATAAAAATAAAAGAAAGATGAGCGTTCGACGCAATAATCTTCTTTTTAGAAGAAGCGTCTATGTCATAGAAACATTAAGAATAAGATAAGATGAGATAAGAAAAGGCATTGCGTTGATTTGTGATTGTAATGTAAATAATAATAATAGCTCTTTGGACCGTGGACTGAGCAAAAACCATGGTACGGTGACATTTAAAATTATAATATTGAGGATGAATTCTCTTCACGTTTTGAAAAAGACTAAATTATAAAAATTCAATAATAAGAATAGAACCCTTCAGACACGGTAGTAGGGTTTCCTTCTTTTTTTTTTTTTTAAAGTTAATTTGGAAAACAAATAGAATCTATATATTTTTTGTTTCACTTTTTCCGAAAAGAAATGAAAATCGTTCATCTTTTTAACCTTAATCTTTTTCGTTTAAAGTTGTACAATTTCATTAACATTGATGGAATCTCAAAAGTAAGTAAATAGTAAATAGTATTTGAATAATTAAGTGCATTCTGGTGAGTTTTAAAAAACAAACCAAAAAAACCAAAAACCAAAATAATTTTTCATTTTAGTTTGAATTCCTATGTTAAAGCATATTGTTAAGAATTCATAATGTCTATTGGTAATTTATCGTTGGGGGGATCAGGTAAAACGGTAAAAGCACTGTCGAAAGGCCCGAAAGGGTAATTTCTTAAGTCTTTAGCCCGATTAGTATAACTGTATAACTATAGTATAGCCAAAAAATAAATCCTCTTCTTACTTTTACTAATTTAAACACATACAATAAGTAATAAAAGAAGTAGGGCCTACTAAATGGTTAAATATGCGTTTTTCATGATTTATGTGTTTTGATGACTTTAAAGGGGTTTTTAGTTTTAACTTAAAAAACTGGTTTTAAAATCAAATTTTTAGCAGAAATCATTGTTTCTTTATATTGACAATAACCACATTTGACATTTGGTCAGATAAATTCAATTCTTTCATGACCCCAAACCAAACTAAGTTTTCATTTTGCATGTAAGCTAAATACAAATCAGGCTTCACCTGACAGTAGGCCTAGTCATTTACGATAAAGCATTTCCAAATTCCCCCCCCCCCCCCCCGCCCCCAATTTATTATATAAAATTAGTACTTGGGAAATAAACCTGTTCAATGCAAGTAGTTTTTTTAATTGATAATGACAAACATATAAGTTTTTCTTTTAAATGTTTATTTACACCTTCAATATTCAATTAATGGTTGTTAAATAATTACAGCTAGGGGGGCTGTACACTGTACATAGATCATAATAGATGACGTCAATTACCTAGGGGGACGTGGTTAACTTCACATTTGTGACGAGGTGGGGGGTTGTTTAAGCCTGTTGAAGGTTAGTTTGATGATAACAAACATATATCTTTTGTAATGTATTGCTTCTAAATGTTTGACAATTTTAATGGCTCTCAAATAATGACACTTAAGGGCTGAACATAGATGACGTCAAGTACCTAGGGGGAGTGCGTTCACACATTTGGGGTGTCGGAGGATGGGGTGAAATCCAATTGCAAGGCAGTGGAAAGCCAACACTTTATCATCATTTAAAACTAAACACAAACCATAGATAAACGTAGGACGTAATAATCCTCTATAACATACAAGATAAGATAAGAAATTTCTATGTGAATTAATGTATCCGTAAAAATTGCAGGACTACCATCATTAAAAACTCTAATAGGAATGCAGTGCTAAACATAAGCCATGGGTAAGCGTAAAACGCATTATTTTCTGTAAATAAGAAGTGTCTGTAACAGATAAGATTAATTAAGAATTAAAATAAGAATAAAGGTAGGAATGGAGACAGACGTCCGGAAGTACTTCGGTAGTATTCCGATGTTTATATATTAATTTTTAGTCTACTTCCTTTTTCAGAGTTGCAGTTCTCAATTATTTAAAAATGTACCCCTCATTACATTTTTACATATTATATCTGTAAGTGTGCTTATAGGGCCTTAAACTATATGAATAGGATGTAAGACTTTCCAGTGACTCTAAAATTGACAAAATAAAATTGTGTGTGTCTTCTAACCTCCATTTTGTTTGTTTGCTGTAGTTTAAAATGTTTTGTTATTGTTGTTTTTTAAAATAATTTTGTTATATATATTATTACTAAATAAGCATCCATTGATCTACAAGGTATTGTGTATAATATGACTTTTAAATATTTTGTGTGTGTGTGCATATTTGCTTACCTTCATTTTGAAATCACTCATGACAATACGAACTATCCTCTATTAACATGTACAAATGAAATTAAGAACTCATTTTAGACCTACAACTTTTACTCATAAATTAATTCTAACCAATGGATAAATGGCTTTTGAACACGTCACTTTGGTGTGAATGAAACAATGAGAACAAAGCATTACTAGCAGAGTCAAAATAAGGTTGAACGTGATGGTTGCCAATGACAATAATTCTGCTCAATGTACATTGTGTTGTTCCATGCTAATATCTGGATGAATATTTCTAAAATTTTGGATTTTAAAAAAGTACATTATTGTCTTTTTTTTTTCTAAGCTTATACTTATTTGGTTTGTTAACGAGAAGTTATTAAAATATATTTTTTTATTATTAATGTTAAACATTATAAAAA
>MUZC01004700.1:269427-301829 GCA_002072015.1 Radix auricularia | reverse complement strand
AAAATCTAATATAAATTGCCAAACCATGAAATATATTTTTAAGGACAAATTTCATTTTAAAAAAGTAATAAAAGATACGAGTCAATCTGTAAATGTAAGTATAAAGAGAAAGGTATATATTACCTAGCATTTGTTAATTCTAAGTTATAGTTTAAGACAGCATATGGGTCTTGAAAAAGGAAAACCAGTTTCTACTATGATGATAATTTTAAGAACATATTGATTTTATTGCATAGACTATATGTTTCAAAACATTGCTCCACTAAAAAGCAATATAAAAAAGAAAATTACTCATTGAGTTATGGCGTTTTCTGGTTGCAGAAATACAAAAGACATATTTTAAAATATAATTTTAAAAAACCTACACAAAAAACATAAACAAAAAAAAACAAACAAATAAACAAACAAACAAATAAACAAACAAACAAAGAAAGCAAAACAAACTCATATTTTTGAAAAGTGTCTCAGCAGAAGAACTAAACATGTTGGAATTTTAAATAAAAAATTATTTTAAAAATCTCAGATTTCCTGATCTTTATTTTCTCAATTACAGAGACTTGTATAGTCTACTCTTTACTTGAATAAACGAAACATTATTATCTAAACGCTACTCACTGACAGGTCTCGGCGTACATAGTCTCTTCAGACTTCATGTTTTGGGCATCTGCACTTTCGGACATATATTCATCCACAGGGACACGACACGCCTTTAGTTCACTGCACGAATCACTTCGTTTGGAAAATAAGCCCTGTCTAATCAGGCCGCATTCTATGAATTAAACTGAACATACTTCATTTCTAGCTAAACCTTCTATTTAAAACGTGTATTCAATAAAAAAAATACATTGTTATTTTGAAGTTTAAACGTGATTAATGCCCTTCTGCCTAGTTTAGTTAATTGATAAGAAAGCACAGTGAAGTTTAAAATAAATTAAACTCACCACAAAATGTGACAGCGAAAGACAATGCAAGGAAAAGTTGAAACATAACGGCTGGTGTGCGAGGAGAGATTCTTTCACTTGCGTGCAGCTGTTGACTACGTGTGGCTGGTGTGCGAGGAGAGTTTCGTTAACTTGCGTGCAGCAGTTGGCTGAAATGTCTTTGTACCAACTGTGTTCGTCGCCCTTTTATAGCCGCATATTCTGGCAGGGCCGAAGTCATCTTTGTTCCCATTAGCGATTTACCAACAGCAGTAACATTTCGAAACTTTGACAATCTGCATCCAACAGCTGCATGATTGTACGTGTACCCGACAGGTGTATGACTGTCACTCCAATAACTTTTAATCAAATAGCATGAATAATTTCTTTAGAATTTATATGAACTGAAATATTTTAAAATTAAAAAAAAAATAATAATAAAAATACTATTAAGTTTTTGGGAACCTTATCAACTTTGATCAAAAGGCAGGGCCGACTTTAGGCATAGGAAAACTAGGCAGCCGCCTAGGGCCTCTGATTAGTGGGGGCCTCACACATGAATCAGAGAAAAAATTATATGTTTAAAAAACAAACAACGACCTAGATCTAAATGAGAACAAACAGAACAACCCAATCGGTGCAAAATTTTTTACCAGCTGATAATTATTTTCAAATGGTGCATGTTTAAAATTTAATATTTTAAAATTTAAATAAATTCATCTGTCATACACATTTTCACAAAATTGTCTAAATGGAAACCTAGGTTGACTCTTATTACATAACTGTTAAATATCAAATGTTTTAAGTAGTAAAAATTTAACTTTTAAATCCTGTTGTAAATTGGAAAATATAAACACAATTCTAATCATTTGTTTTGACATTTTGTGCCAATAAAATTATTTGAGAAAATTAAGCTGAAACTTCACTGATTTCTCAAAACATTCAATTTTTTTTTGTTTCAGAGCTTAGCAGCGACAAAGACTTAACAAAAATTAAATAACATATTTTTTAGTAGTCTTGCATGGCTAACTTTTAAATTTTAAAATTTAAAAATATATATTCATATATATATTAAGTATTTATTCTCTCTTTGTAAATGAAATGTATGAAATAAGTCAGTATAAAGGAAAGAGCAATTGGAGAACCATGTCTAGTCTTGTAGTCGCTCATGATTCGTCCATGAAGCACATTTATGCTGTCGGCGCCTGGATTAAACCGGAAAATCGGTTGAAGGAAGGACAGGCGATTGACAAGGAAACACAAAAAACTTATGCAGAACTGTGGGAAGAACTGCAGTCACGGGTTCGAGCCTCGGTACCGGCAAGACTTTATGCTAACCACACAACCCCTTTCGCAATAATGGTAGCTTAATAAACTTGTTGCCCTAGAGTCCGCCATGGTTATATTTTTCTTTTGGGATAGGTTAACGTTTAAAAACATACAAATTAATGATAAAAATAAGTTAATTAATCTGATTCGGTGATGCCGCTTTAAAAAATAATTATAAATAATGTTCAAAATTTAAAATATTATTTTATCATTTTCGACTGCACTTCTGATGACGGTCGCCAAGAGCAAATGACTATGATTTTACGAAAATTCAACATTTTTTTAGTACGCCAGTAAAATTAGTATTTTGTTGTTTTCATGGCTATCGATGACTTTTCTGGTAAATTTCTCATGGAAGCATGTTTAATAAAGCTTGAAGATCTGAATTTATCTTTCCTAACTGCTGGGGCCAAAGATATAACAGCGAAGCGATTTGAAAGGCTGCAATCGTGTTGTACAAAAACATGTACTTGAACTCAATCCGAATTATTTTCTGGTATCTGGTACTATTTATTGTTTTACATGAATATGATCAGTAAATTGATGCAATAGGAAGACATGTCATGTGACATTGCACTGGAATTAATAATTAGTGCAACTGAGTTCATGAAAAAAATACAAAGAAATGGAGTTGTGTTCCGAGAATTAGCTCAAGAAATAGAGATGAAACCATATGAAATTTTATATGTCTATCTGCCACAACTTGACACGATGGAAAACATATTATAAATGAATCCTTATTTGTTAGATTCAGCAGTTATGTCATTGACTGCACGTTTTGAGCAAGTGAAAAGTCCCTTTGGTCTCTTGAGATTTATGAATAATATTAAAGAAATTAAAGAATTTGACCAAAATGATTTGATGAAATATTTCATTGATTTGAATTTTGTGCTCACCGATGGATCTGATTCAAATATTGAACTGAAGAATTCATGCAGTAAATTGCAAATTATTTAAAACATTGTTCCAATATTCCTTTCATGCTTTATCTTATCTTCTTATATGTTACAGACGCTCCTTATTGCATCCTACGTATTTCTATGGTTTGGTTTTAGTCCTGTATTCTTACTAGAGTTTTAAAAGATGATAAAGTGGTGGCTTTCCTGGTTTCTTCAGGCAACCCATTCCACGCCCGAATACCGGACGGAAAGAAAGAAAACTTGTATGTGTTTGTTCTTGCATATGGAATAAGAAAGGTGTTTTTATCTTTATGTCTATTTGAGGGTTGTATTAGGTTATCTTTGTGTTGTATTTCTAACTTAGAATTAATTGCCTTATGTATAATTACTAATTTACTATTGGTTCTTCTATCCTCTAGTGTTTTAAGGTTTAATGATTTAACTAATGGTGTTACTCTTGTCAGTTTAGAATATTCTCAAGTAATGAATCTGGCAGCTCTTTTTTGTATTTGTTCTAACGTATCAATATTTTCTTTGGTGGATGGGTCCCATACTGAAGATGCATATTCTAGTATAGGTCTCACCAGGGTGAGATAGCATTTTAGTTTTATATCTTTGTTACATTTGTAAAAGTTTCTTTTTATAAAGCCTAAGGTTTTGTTTGATTTTTTAATAACTTCATTGACATGGGGATTCCAAGATAGTTTCTCATTTATTATGACTCCTAAGTATTTCGCATCTTTAGTTTGGGTTAGTTCTTTTCCATGAATGAAATATTTTGAATTTATTTGTTTCTTTTTCTTTGTTTCTCTTAGCAGTTGACATTTTTCTGGGTGGAAGGACATACTCCAGTTAGTTTCCCATTTTATTAATTCATCTAAGTCTTTTTGTAAAATTTTGCTATCTTGTTCTGACTTGATTGTTCTATAGATTATACAATCATCAGCAAATAACCTAACTTTAGTTCCTGTTGAGATATTGTTGGGTAAGTCATTTATATAAATTAAAAATAGTAAGGGACCTAGGACAGTTCCTTGTGGAACTCCTGAGTTAACCTTTATTGGTGTAGATTTAGAACCATTAATTATTACAGTTTGCTCCCTACCCAATAGGAAATCTTGGATCCAGTGATGTAAGGGACCTGAGATTCCAAAGTATTTAAGTTTTTTGAGTAAACTAAGGTGGTGAACTTTGTCGAATGCTTTTGAGAAGTCTAGTAATATTGTATCTATTTGATCATTATTATCTAAGCCTTTTGATAGATCATCTATTAGGCCTATCAATTGTGTTTCACATGATCTGTTCTTTCTAAAGCCATGCTGGTGTGGGCATAGGGCATTAAATTTGTCAAGGTGGTTAACTATTCTGCTATATATTATGTGTTCCAGTAATTTACATGTGATACTAGTAAGTGATACAGGTCTGTAATTACCAGGGTCTGACTTATCACCTTTCTTAAAGAGCAGCGTTACATAGGCTAATTTCCAATCCTCTGGCACTTTACCCTGGTTTAGAGAGGCTTGAAAAAGAACTACAAGGATTGGGGACAGTTCATTGCTTAATTCTTTTAATAACCTGGCAGGTAATTCATCTGGGCCAGTAGCTTTGTTTATTTTAAAGTTTTTTAGGAGTGAATGTATACCTATCTCATCTACAGTTATGTTACCTATTTTTCAATTTATTTAAATTTATTGAAATTTCCTTGTCGCCTGAGGCAGAAAATGATGATGCAAAATATTTGTTAAGGATATTAGCTTTATTTTCATTATCATTATAGGTTTTATTATTTGAGCCTTTTAGTGTGGCTATACCTGAAGGCTCCATTTTTTTAGATTTGATAAAGAACCATAAGTTTTTATTGTTATCTTTAGTTATCACATTGTTTATATAATTATTTTGGAGGTTACGGCTAAGTTTCTGTGTCAGGTGCTTAATTTTTAAGTATTTTTTGTGTATCCTTTCTAAATTGG
Source organism: Radix auricularia (assembly GCA_002072015.1). Taxonomy (NCBI): domain Eukaryota; kingdom Metazoa; phylum Mollusca; class Gastropoda; family Lymnaeidae; genus Radix; species Radix auricularia. Next base: position 296,711 of record MUZC01004700.1, on the reverse strand, counting down.
TAGCCTTAAATTTCTTTAAAAAATTCTCCTTTAGTTTGCAATACTTTTTTAATTTAAAATTGAACCAGCATTTATTACTTCTATATGAAGTTATTTTTGTTGGAACATTCTGATCCATTATGGTTGTTATATCTGTTTCTATTTCCTTCCATATTTCTTCTACAGGGCTAACTATTCTGAATTTACTTAGGAAATTTTGTTGGAAATTAGAAGCTGATGGGTGTAATTTTATTAAATTGCATTTATTCCAAAGATATATTGTTCTTCTAGGCAGCTTATTTATTTTAGTTTTTATTGTGTTGGTTACCCTAACAATATCATGGTCAGACAGCCCAGGAATTATTGTGCAGTCTACTACTAGTCCTGGTCTGTTTGGTAGAAATAAATATAGTACTTTGTTTTTCCTAGTTGCTTTTTTTACTATCTGTTCTAGGTTTAATTTTTTTATTGTGTCTAAGAAATGTTCATTAATTTCTTTATTATTCTGGTGGCTATCGATTGTATATTTTAAGTTTTATTTATGATCATTATTTGAATACTGCTGTTTAAAATGTCGCTATAGCCCTTTGTATTAATTGTATAGCAGTGACAAGTCTGATGACTGTTGCATCGGGGGGAGAATTTAAAAATATTTTTTAAAATTAGAAAAATAAAATTAACAAAAAATTAATAAAAATAATTGAGAGCGACCATAACGCAAGACGTTTGAAGAGTCGGGTCACTATGGCGTATTAAGGGGGGGGGGGCTGAGCGGGCTAAAGCCACGGGCCCCCAACGATTTGGGGCCCCCAAACTTTTTATATTTTATAATAAAAGTGTACAAATGTTTGCACGATTCCTTGAAAATGTAATAAATTAAAAAATTTATAAACATTATCTATTAAACTGATTGCGATTCCAGAGTTGCGAAGTCTTAAGTGCCAGATTTTCCCAGCCAAGGGTAAAAACATTCCCAAATTGGGCTAAAAATTCCGAAAGCATTAAACATTTGGGGAAAAATATGAAAAGTGGCAACTTCAATTAAATGCTTTTGCATTCATTTTAATGACTTTTGACTTCCAAATTAAAAAATAATAAATATTTTTGCATTTTTAAGGCAATTTTTTATAGGATACTTTCTATTTTTATTTAACAACTTGGCTACAAAGCCAAAATATAGATTATACTTTTAAATTTTAACATCATAAAGTTTAAAATAGTTATTTTGATATTCTTATAAATTAAATTTGTCTGTGATTGATAAAAATATATTTTTTAAAATGAATGTTTTGAAATTTATTAATAATGAATCAATCATACTTGGTTACATAGTCATAGAGTGTTATATGTTTACATATTTATGATTTGGTCCTTTATATGTAACAAACATTTTATGATGATTAGGGCTCAGACTAATTAATTATATTATTTAATAGTAATACATTTACACAATCTTACTGTTAACTGTCTGCAGTCTACTGTCAGTGACAATGTTTGGGAAAAACTTATCAAAAACGGCAGGAAAAAAACTAGATCCGAAATTTAAAAAAGATGTTAAGCCTGGTCCCTTTTTGGACTCAGGACGTGTTAGCGCAATTTCGTATTATGTATCAGTACTTATGTTAGATATCAGCATTATGTAGTTATCAGTAATTGTGTTTAGGTTTTAGACACATTTTTATGAATTTTCTTGTGTAATGAATATACCTGAAAAATAATTATTTAAAAGTCATTTATTTACATTTTAAAATTTTTTATTTTCTCTTTAATCCAACTACAAGTGGTTTGTGGTCACTGAAATAGCACTCATAAATGAAACATTCTAAATTGTAATCAGCTAATCGCCCAAATACTCCATCAATTGTTGTTTGATAGATCGTGGTTGCCAATCTTGTTGAAAGTAGTTAAATGTTGAAGCTTGTTTCGAAAAAGTTTTCAATTACTGCACCTTGACCGCTAAGATCTTGATTGGAGTCACCACAAATAATGACGTAAAACTCTCTAAACTTTCACACATATTCTAATGACGTCAACAACAAAAAATTTCTTTTGCACGCTTTTGCACCACTAACCAATAACTTTAACTCTTCAATGCTTGAAAAACGATGTATTCGACTTCCAACAATGGCGGCCGTTGCCTGCGGCAGTGTTATCTCTCGATTCGCAATGTTTTTGATAATTTTAACGGGGTTTTTTAACGGATCGAGTAACTGAGTGTTGCTGCACAAATGGTAGGTCACGACATACAAAAAACATATATACAAAATGGGTCTAGGACTTACGGTTGCAGAGATCTAGGGTGATGACAGACGGACAAAACGGTTGCAATAGCGCATTCGACTTCTCGAAAATGCGCTAAAAACCTAGACACGCTAAAAATTAACAAATATGACGTCAAAGAGCCTCGCCCCAACACAAAAATAGTATTTCTTATTTGAAAATGAGCATGTTTCAAATTGTTTTAATTTATTTTCATCCAAGAATTTAATTATTTTATTTTAAATTGTCAATCTCAACAATTCCCATATGTTAGGCGAAATCCTTATAAATTCCTAAATTCCCATTTTAAAAAGTTTGGCTTAAAAAAACACGATTCGGGAATTTCTTACGACTTCTTAACACTGCACGATTCAGACCTGACAGTCTTAATAATCAATAAAACTTGGCTCACTTAGAGAATATAGTATAAAATATAGTCTATATTTTTAAAATTTCTCAATTTAGACAAGCTCCGCTGGTCTTGTGGAAAGGGCATAGGTTTGTGATGCAAATGGTGTCGGGTTCGATTTCCAGCGGTGGAATGTAAAAGTTTTTCTTTTCACACTCAATTTTTAACACACCGGCGAACATTTTAAACAGTTATTTCTTCGTGTTCGTTTCTTTTTTCATTATTAATATTTAGTCTTATATTAGCTGTTAGCAATCATATTTTAAGGGACGCTGGCTGGATAAGGCCCCCGTTTGATTGCACCCAGGGGCCCCGAGCAGTCTTAATCCACCCCTGTCTTGTTATGATATTTGTCGACGAGATATCGTCCAGTCTCTGGATTCTTTACAATTTACTACAGATTTGGCTGCCATCAAAGCACGAAACTTTGATTTTTGTTGAAGGTTAATGACATCTGCACGAACAGTTTAAACTAAATAAATTTCAGTTAATTTTTGATTTAGATGTAAGTACAGGTATTATTTTATCAATCGTGCAATTGTATTCTTTCCGTATTTCTTATTCATTTTTCGATCACATTTAGGGCCACTTAATTCACTTCGAAATAGCCATTAGAATGACTCGTAGTTTTTTGTGTGACTTGGTCAGTAGTTGAATTTCTCAATATACAATTGAGAGAATCTATAAATAGTAAATGACAAGATATATAGTTGAACACAGTTAAGAAGTAAAGAGTGTGAATTACCGTTGATAATATATAAGTGTAAGGAGAGCGACGCCTTTTTAAACATTGATATGTATTTATATAGGCGCTTCTACTGTTAATAGCATTCTTTTCAAAACTAAACACATTTTTTTAAAAAGTCATGACAAGGAAAACATTAAATTTAAATATTTTTTTCAGGCTTAAAGCATAATAAAAACAAAACCAAGACCCCGCCCCCCCCTTTTTTTTTTCACAAATAAGAAGAAGAACTCACTAATATAAATGCTTTGTAATTAAACTTCTTTTATCGTTCTTCCCCCCTTAAGATGACTGAGTTAAGTGTGAGGTCATGCTGCTTATAATATTTTATAATATCACTCTTATTGCTTATAACAATATAAAGTGTAGGAAAACATAATTTTATAATAACAATTTATAGAAAGCAAATTTACAAATATTTGACTATCATCTATCAGATAATGGGGATAACAAAACAATAATAATTTTATAAAATGTTAATTTACTGTTTCATCCCTTATTTCTGTATATATATAATGTTTATGAACACGATCTTTAAGTTAAGAAGAATATTTGTTGTAAAGTATCAGGTGAGTTTTTAATAATGCTCCAGATAGAATGCGTTGGCCTTCTCATATTTTGTTTTCCAGTATCTTTAATAAAAAAAAAGTTTTCGGCAAAATGGGAGAACACTTTTATATAAGTTATAACTTTTTAAAAATAAAAATGTTTAAGTAATTATAAGAGGCTCAAATAATTCATTTACAAAAAAATTATTAAAAAAATAAACACAAATCCCGATTCTGTTTAAGGTAGAAAGAAACAGATGTTTTAACGTATTTTGGCAATGTTTACATTTTTTGACAGAGTCCTGACAAGTTTAGTTGAGATAACATCTTTCTCAGTAGGTTGTTACTTAGTTAAAACATTTTAACAAATAGAACATAAAATGAACCGACACCAGTTGTGCTCTCAAACTTGATGTTACACGGAGCACAGCAAGAAACGGGAAAAATAATTGAAATCCGAAGAATGAAATTTCCCAATATTTTATTCAACTTTCAAAGTATGATATGCGGGTTTTAAGATGTTTCTAAACTAATAATGGGCAAAGCTCTCATATACTCACTGAATCATCACTAATTCTAAAATTTACCATGTAGGTAGGTGCATGAAACTTTGAAAAGTTGTTGCATACCCTCTCTCAACGTGGGACGTGGTGGTCGAGAGGTAGCGCTCTCGACTGTCACGAGTTCGGATCCACAAGAAGGTGAGGATTTGTTCCCGGGGCCTGAGGAGTTCCCGAGTCACCCAGCTCCGAATGGGTACCTAACTAGACAATAGTTAGGCGGCTGGGGTAATGCGTGGAACCCCTATAGCTGTGGCCTGTGACCGCTGCATCACTTGCCAATATATCATCTCTCATGGCCTGTGGACGCAATTATCGTCTGCATAGAAGGAACGTCTCTACGTCTTGCATAGAAGAAACGTCTGTACATCTGTGTATCTAAGATATTTTCACAACAAATAGTGGCGAAAAAGAATTTTAAAATTCCCGCTCACGTGAGGCCGAGGGCCCAAAACATACTTTTCATACAAATGACGGCTATATAAATGTTGAAAATAACTTGAAGTTGTTGAAAAAGAAATAAATTATCAGTTATAGGATGTATTTATATGAGGTATAACAAAACTGAAAATCACTAACTTTCCCATAGTTAGAATCGTGAAACTTTGAGGAGTTTTTGAGTACCCTCCCGCAATGGTAACAGTATCTTTCACTAGCGGACCGGTGGCAAAGAAGTAGTTTTTTTCCCAAAAAGTGCTATATAAAATGGACTCTTCTTTAAATCTCCAAATTACTTTTTAGGTAGGAGCATGAATATTTTTGAAGCTTTTGAGCACCCATCCGCAATGGTAGCAAAAATTTTTAAAATATCAGCTCTATAGGAACACGAAAAATATGTAATATTTTACCTTTTGTTTTTCTTTTTCCGTTTGACCGCGATAGTCAGACAAGACTGCTAAAGTTAATATGTTTAGTATATCCTTTATTATTTAGATTGAAATCAATATGACGTGGACTCTCAATGCAAACTGAAATTCTAATTTACCACCGCAAAGGGCGGACAAATTGCTATTAAATATAAAAAGACAAAAATTGTCGCAGATTTTGTGTTACATAGGTTAGGTACCTACATGAATTGATTTATCACAACTAAACTTGGAATATATATCCATAAATTATGCAGATTGTAGAAATAAAGTTAAAGATTTTTTTAATTATGTGCAGTTCAGACCAAGGACTGCATTGTTTTCTAAATAAACATCATGTAATTATTCCTGTTTTCCATGCGTAGTTAATAGACTACAGGTCATCAGTGATGCCAATGTAACAGGCCAGATTAAGCCCCCGACAAGTATATACCCGTGTATAATCTGGCATACTTCAGAATATACCACACCATGCCAGAATATACCCTTTGACTATATGAGGATATATAATAAAAAAGAGAACCCGTAAAAACCAATTTTTTCACTATAAATCATTTATATTCGAGACATAACTGTAAGGATGTTTATTTTAATACGCAGCGCAAAACATTCCAAAAATACAAAATAATTCTAGTTATGTCTCGTAACACGTGTTTGATATAAGCGTGGATATATTTTTTTTAAAAAGTACTATCAATGTAATGCGCACCTTATTGCGCGACATGAAAGGTTGTTGAAGATATTACGCACCACAACACTCTATCTCAAACAATTAACATGAAATCAAGAGATACAGAAACTAATTTTAAAATTCAATAATTCAATTACTGTCCATTCGATCGATCTGAAATTTTGATACATCATTTTTATCATTTGTATGAGTCTTCCTCCATATTTTAAACTCGCTAGTTTACGAAAACGTGGGTTAAAAAGGTCGCACGGTCGATTGGTCGTACAGCCTGTCGGTCGCACGGCTGAGACACAACAAATTAATATAAGGGATTTAAAAAGTGATTGAATGAATATTTATATAATTTATTGGAGTTTTAGCTTTGTAAGAAAACTTAAACTAGTTCCTAATGTAGGAAAGATTATTTATTTACAACAAAATCAGTCATATAAAAAAATCATTACTATGTGTGATAAGATGGTAACTTTTAAACTCAAATTGCAGTCTACACAAGTAAAGATGATATCAACGGGCTTCTTAAAACATATTAATTTTTGTTTTTGTATTATTCTTTTTAAGTTGGCTAAATCAGGCAGTAAATTAATTGATTAATAATAATTAAAAAAGTTTGATAGGTACTAGATCTAAAGTTGTAGCTTTTCAAACGCTAGTGAAATTTAATTCGTGTACCTCGCTTAGTAATCAAATCATTCTTTTTAATTATTTTGAGTTTGGTAATAAAGATGATTTTAAACTATAGAATAAATTATGCATGAATGTTGTGTTTTCTTTTGTTGTCTGTTTGTTTGTTTTTCGCTACTATCATATATTTTAAATGTTAGCAGCAACGATAATTGAGGCCTTTTTTTATTTTGTTTTTTAAATTTAAAAAATATCATGTTACCTTTCCCCTTTTTTATTTATCTGAATATGCGCTGACATCCTAAGTAACTTAAAGCATAAGACGACCAAAAGTTTTGTAAACGTTGTTTGACTTCCCCGATGTTGCTTGTCAAATTTCGGAAACTGTTTTGTCACCCGGTTTTTAATTTCGGCGTCTTAAGAAATTTCAAAGAAATATTTGCTCTTGTAATGCTAATTATTATCATTAAAAGAATCTTATCAATTAATTTTTATTCTTAAAACAGTACTGTCATCCTTGTTGGATTTGGCCGATGTTGGATTGTTCGCTTTCCATGCATTCATCTATTGTTATGAATGACAGATTGTGTACCGCTTAATCTGCATTCAAAAGAATCTCTGACCTCTTCCATCCCTATATTTTATTTTAAACCAGTCATACTCTTTGAAAAGGTCTAGATATAAATGAGTAGCACAAAGTTTCAAATAATGGCAACCTGATTAGATTAGTACAATCTTTACAGAGTTGACGAATAGGATTCTGCAACTTTAAAAACAAATTCTTTTGTCACTGTAACAAAATCGACAAAAGAACAAACTTTTTCAACCATGGGAGACCAACTGTATAATCAGTTTTTACAATTAAACTCTACAAAGAAATGTAAATACCCCTAATGGATCCATGATTAAAATTCAGGGAAACGGTCAAATGCCAAGTCACAATTTAGACAGACTGCAAAGACTTGTGACGCAAAAGAAAGGGAAGACAGAAACTATCTGAACGTTGTTATTGAAATAGAATGGCAGAAGACGTTCACAAATATATCAAAGGCTGTCAAAAATGTTTTGCAATAGAGGCAAAAACCAGGAAGAAAACAACAACACTGAACAATTATAAGTGTAAGACTTAATAATATTTCGTATAGAAAAAGCGCCTGCAAATGATGAGATAAGATAAAGATAAGGAATCCAAGGGTTTGCATGCGTTTGAAAAGCAATATATTTATAACCACTCTAAAATTTAAATTATTGTTTTTATTTTAAAATAATCATGTAGTGCTTGAATAATTTCATGTTAATGAAAAAAGAAAAACTCTGATTCAGTATATATTTGATGTAATCTAACTCTTGATCTTTCACTATAGCCCACCATGTGGTCCTATCCTCACCAGGGGTTTCCTAGTTTTGTATATCAATGTTGGCTACGTTCATGACTCTCCTGTATACGTCCGTGAATCTGAGACTTGGTCGACCAACCGACATTTCCCTGTTGCCAGCTCGCTGTATAGCACATCTTTGGGCGTGCCACCAGTTTGTATTCTCTTGACGTGTCCAAGCCAGCGGAGGCGTCTTTGGCTTAATATGGCTGGAATGCTGCTCATGCTTGCTTGAGCCAGGACCTCTGGTTTGGGGACTTTCTCTTGCCATTTAATGTCAAGGATGCGGCGCAGGCATCTGAGGTGGAAACTACTCAGCCTTCTTTCATGCCTGGTATAGTGGTCATTGACTGACATTCATAGAGGAGCGTGCTCAGTACACTGGCCTAGTATAAGTACGCCAATTGAGCTATGGCTTATAATCTGTAAACTGCTGCTTCCCGTGTTGTGTTCACACCTGCGGCGATGCTGAAGTGTCCTCTCCAGTAAAGATAACGCCTAGGCATATTAGTATGGAGAACCAACAGCTGCCCAAACAGCAGATTCCTTCTCTTCACGCCAATGGTGGATCCAAGGGAACGGCTTATGTCGATACGGCTAAGCACCATTTACGTCGCAGGAGCTGCTGAGATGCAATTTGATTCAAAAGCAGCCCGCCTTAGGAGTTTAATTTCCTGATTTTCTGTCGGCGTTTACGACCCTAGCCTTTACCGTGTGGGTATAGCCTCAAGGCAGCGGAGGTTTTAGAGAGAGTTTCCCTCTCCTAGATGAGCTACAAACCATGGTTAACGAGCCTCATCTACTTGAAAATACTGGTTTTGAGGCGCCAGTTGACCGCCTTCATGGTTTGCCGGGCTTTTGTGTGAGCAACGCGTAAAGGCCAGGGGTTGGATTTGGTTGACAGAGGCATTGAGAGACGCAAGCCTTTTAGGGAATTTCTAGAGGAGTGTATGCTTATCTTCCACCCCCGCTCTGGCAATGACAATCCTGGACCATAATATATATATGTTTTTTTTTATTTTAATTAAAAATAATAATTCTAATTAAGTAAAGAGTTTCATATCTCTGACAGAGCTAAAACATGAAGAGAAAGTCCAATAAGTCATTCATCATTTTTTAAAAACTCTTTATCCCTTTGTTGTCAAAGGGGTGTATCCTGGCCTGAGGGGGTATATTCTGGCTTAGGCCAGTTTAAGTTTAACCCCAGTAAAATATTCTACCCTAAGCCAATTATACCCAAATTATACAGACCAGGCTTCTGGATGAATAAGTGTTGAATATCATACATTCTTAGTACGGAAATATGTACTATTTATTTTTTCTATTACATTTAGGTTTACCAAATTCATAGTGCTTGAGCTTAGGTTGGCCATATTTCTAGTCTACATTATTTCTTTGTCTTGTCTTAGATACACAGACGCTCCTTCTATGCAGAAGATTATTGCGTCCACAGACCATGAGAGATGATCTGTTGGCAAGTGATGCAGCGGTCACGGGCCACGGCTATAGGGGTTCCACGCATTACCCCAGCCGCCTAACTATTGTCTAGTTAGGTACCCATTCGGAGCTGGGTGACTCGGGGATTCCTCAGGCCGCGAGAGCGAATCCTCACGTTCGTGTGGATTCGAACCCGTGACCATCGGTATGACAGTCGATAGCGCTACCTCTCGACCACCACGTCCCACTAGTCTATCTTGTAATTTACATTCAAGTGACTAGATCAAAGAATATTTAGTAGTAATTTTGATCTCATTGACAACTAAAAGATCCCTTTAAAATGCTAAAGAACATTTTTAAAAGCACAATGAGAAGACCAGGAATTAATCAAATGGGCGACGTGGCCAGAGATAAGTTAATAATAATATTGAGAGTTCAAAATAACTAAACTTCTTAAAAGCCACAGATTAGAAAAATAGCATATACAATTTTATTATTCCTAACCTTTTGCTTCAATTGCTTTGAGGATAGAGAGTAGAAGGATAGCAAACTTTTTAATTTATTTAATTGTATATCAATATACAGAAATAGCAATAAATGTTCCGTCCGTCCCTTCACGCCCGTGACACTACTAATTTTAGGCACCAAAAATAATTCATTTCTAACGTTCGCGTAAAATTGTTAAATTTGGAAATAAATGGAGAAAAAATTAATTTAAAAAATCAAAGATGTTTTGATGAAGAATAGATCTAATTGATATTTTTTTGTAGAAGAAAACGTGGATGTTTTATATAAGATATTATTTAAAACAAAATAGATAAATATGATTGGATTAAATTGATTTTTCCTCGAGGTCACATGACCCTTATCTCGAGTAGTAATGCTGAATTTCGGCTATGTTTTTTTTCTTGTGGCTAAACAAGTAACAATTCCCTCCACTGATATGTATCCATCAAGGCTTTGACGTGTAAACATAAAATCGTCTGGCAGTGGTGTTGTTGGGCTAATACTAGAATCGCTTGGTCCTAAAGTGTTCCACCATTTACTTTGTGTCACTGTGCAGGGCAACAAGCCCTAATGCAAACTGAGATAATAAAAATGAGACCATTCTTTGGCGAACTCCAGTGGTTGCATGGTGGACTAAAAAACGTTTCAAAGATACAATAAAAGCCTTTCTGAAAGCGTTTACCATTAACACAGACACGTGACAAGAAGCTGCAGTGGACCAGTCCACCTGGCGCTAATCCATCCACTAAGGTGCCAGGGCATGCGAGGCAAACAGGATCAACGCCGCAGAAGAGAAGAGTCAATTCCGAAAGGCACGTCCGAAAGGCACATTCTGTCAACCTTCCAGGAGATAACCCACTCGTCCAATGTCCTTTATGTTCCCGAACCTTCCGTGCCAGGGTAAGTCTCGACAGCCATCTGCGCACACATGAGCAAAGCCAGTCCGAGCAACCCTCGAATGACTAGAGTTGTCCTCGTCGACTCGACTGACGAACAACACACTGTGTCACCAAGATAGTTAATTGTAAGTCTTGTCATAGCATCATAAATGTACGTGCCCTGGATTCCATTTCACTGTTACCTTTCTTATCAGTAAGTCGATTCTACCTTCATCTAAGTTCAACTAAGTGGAAAATGGGTTTTCCAGTGCCTTCTTACTGAGGATATCAAGAAAAGACGATGACCCAGATATCCATAATACTTCTGTGTATAGCAATAATAATTTTTTCACTACGTCATGCTCTGCAGAGGAATTCGATACTATTGCACCAAAGGGTTTAGAATTTTTTAAAAATTGAATTTTTAAAAAGTTCATAATTTGACTAAATTTATTCTTAGAGAAATTGTAAAAACGTTAAAGAAAATATCAGAAAAAGCACTCAAAAGTGATTTCAAATTAAATTTTATTTTAAGTTACATGAGATAAAGAAAATATAGTTTTCGGGTTATAAATGCAGGATTTTTAATTTTATTGTTAATGAAAGAAGTAAGAAAGATGTTATTATTTATAATTGTATTTATCCTCATTGGTACAAGTGCAACTACTCGTCAGTCTATCAACGTTTTAGGTTTTTGTATTCACCCAAGAATGAAGAAGTTGCTTTTACAGATCGACCTGCAAGAATGTGCAACATTTAAATATACAAGTACAAGACATTGGGTTTCTTAAATCAGACTTTAGATGAATTCACATGAAATAGGGCAAGACTAACATGCAAATGGGTTTTCTATTCGAAAATACTAGCAGTTTTAAAAAAAAACTGATGTATTTATTTTGGTGAAATATAGTCCGAAATAACTAAAACTATAATGTCTCAAATTAAGTTTTCTTTTAAGAAGAATTTAGATGATTATTATATATGTGTATGTGTAAAACTCTATTTTAAAAAAAACATATCACAGAAGCTCTGACATACTTACTAGCATGTCAATTCCTTCACTCACATTTGTAACGTTTAAAGCTTGGCTTTGATGAAATCTGCCAAATTCTTTTAAAGAAACTACCAAACGCTTGGCCACACTTGTCAGTGGCTTTGGTAAAAACACAGTTGTATAGTTCACCCACGTAGCTATTTAGATAATGTAAAGAATGGATGATATTGCATACAATTTTAAAGCCAATCATACTTTGAGCTAATCTTACATAAATAATTAAAGCAAAATTTAAAACCCTATAATGTCAGAAGATATATTCGATTACATATATTGCACGTTGGTAATATTTTCTTGAATCAACTTTTTCTTGTTCAAGCATGTTGACTCTTTGCGTATATAAATATGATATGTTTATGTTTCATCAATACACTATTTAAGTGTCCTTCACCAACCCGGTTAAATTCTTTCTTACATGGTGTGACTATTAACCTAAATACTTTATTCTCATTGAAAAATATAGCATTGCTTTTTGATCCAGCGCTTATATGCAGACTATTACAATAAAAAAATAGTTACTTTAAAAATATATAATTGTTTATGAAGAAAAAATTATGGTATATACTCACGGACAGAAATTAATTTTGCTGAACAATCGTCTTCTAGTTAAGGCTATGATGATTTCGAACTCAATCTTAGAGTGGCACGTGTTATTGCATTCCTCCATAAGCTGCTGAGCTTCCAGTCTTTTGGTGGCATTGGTTGCACATTCGGACTGAGATAGTGCATATGTCGCTGTGGGTTGTATTGAATAACATACATCCATAATTCACATAAATTCTTTGTCAACTTAAAACAAATCTTCTTCTTCTTCTTACATATACAGACGCGCCTTCTATGTAGAGGATAACTGCGTCCACATACCATGAGAGATGATCTGTTGGCAAGTGATGCAGCGGTTACAGGCCTCAGCCATAAGGGTTTCACGCATTACCCAGCGTTAGGCACCCATTTAGGGCTGGGTGACTCGGGGACTCCTCAGGCCCCGGGAAAAAATCCTCGCCTTCGCGTGGATTCGAACTCGTAACCATCTGTATGCTAGTCGAGCGCGCTACCACTCGACCACCCCTATAAAATATACTGCTTTAAAATGACGCAAAAATAATTTTGTTGACATATTTGTCTTACTAGAAGAATAGATGAAGTAAATATATAGCAAGAAGTATTATTAAAAAGCATAAGAACTAAATCTACCGTTTTGGCCTTCTGGGGTACAAATCCAGTCTCCCCCTGCCACACACCCGTCAAGTGTATTCACAAAACGTTCGCTATTACACTGAGACTTCGTGTCATTATAACAGCTTTTGAATGTCTGGAACACTCTGAATTTTGCAAACAAAATAAATAACAGACCATTTTTCGAAAATATATCTTATTGTTGTATATCAAAAAGGATTTTTATTTAAGTAAAAGAACACTGCACCGCGTGTTTCATTAATGAATATCATTTCATCCATTATATAATGCTTTTATAAACAATAATTAGGGCTGTTATCAATTAATTTAAATTTAATAGTTTAATTTTGAAAATTGCCGAATAATTAATAGATGAATTTCATTACAGCTGAAAATAAGATGTATGAAGTCAATAAGCTGAAAATTTAATAAATACCCATAACTTAAGCATTTACTAAAATATAAATTTTTTAGGAGCTATGTTTAAATATTAGTAGTTTAATTTAATGTCAATGAATTTTAATTTTATTATTTTTAATTTAGTAAAAACAATTTTTTTTTAAAAGAAAAATTGTTATTTTTTATAAAAACTGCTTATTTTGAAGTCTACACTTAATTAATTTTTTTTTAAATTGAGAAGTTTGTACATAATTAGAACTATTATAAATTATTAATTAATTATTAATAAATCGACAAAAATCAGTTTAAAATATTTTCATTACCTTTAATCGCTATTTTATTGAAAATAATTTTAATCGATAAAACATTTTAACGACTAATCGAGGAATTAATCGTTAATTTCCGTAGCCCTAATAATAATATATCATTGAAATATTTTAGTATCATTTTTATTAAAAAAAAAAGTTTAGCACATTCGACTTTAAGCAGTGTTACTGATAATCTCCGGATTTTATCAAATGTTCTTTCTTATATAAATCTAAGTTATATTGTAACCTTTCATGGTACATTGTTTTACGTCAATTTTGTGTATTTCTCCCAACATTGAATATTTAAAGCTTATTTTATTTTAAAGTATTTTTTTTAGTATTTCTTAGATATACTGACACTCCTTCTCAGTGGCGTCGCTAGGGGGGTGCGAGGGGGAGGGCCGCCCCGGGTGACACCATCAGCGGGGTGACTTCAGACCGTAAAATTCTATATATTCCCGTTATTTCTCACTGGAAAACTCAGAGGATTTCTATAGGTTAAATCATTAGAGGGTGACACCATGAGTTACCGCCCCGGGTGACACCATGAGCACCCGCCCCGGGTGACACCAACCCTAGTAACGCCTCTGCTCCTTCTATGCTGAAGTTAATTGGCCTCCACAGACCATGAAAGGTGATCTGTAGGCAAGTGATTTCATCGTTCAGGGGCCGAGGCTATAGGGATTCCATGCAGTACCCCGCCGCCTAATTAATGTTAGGAACCCAATCGGAGCTGGGTGGACTCAGGGATGCCCTAGGTCCTGGGAACAAATATTTGCCTTTGAATGGATTTGAACCCCTGACCACTGCGAACTGCCACTCGACCACCGTATATATTCATATTCCTTAATCTCCATACTTGAATTATTGTATTTTTAGTCAAGGCTATGCATATTATCCCCTTTTATGGTAAACATGTTCACTAGATGATAGGTTTATGCATTCAAATATAATTTTGTGTATTATTCCTTGGTCTACAAAATATCTGATTTGTCAGGACAGCGATGTTCTAGCGATTCGTGTGACTTGTTATTTTTGTTTGTAACAACCACGAATAGTAAACTAAACAATAAAAATTATGGTCTTTCATTTATTGTCTTCTGTAATTATGTCTCAAAATGTTGACCTAAACTTCTCGGTTGCTCTCGTATAGTTAACACTTTTACGTAATTTTATTGAAGTCACATTAAACTTCAAAATCATAATTATACATTTTTAGTAATAATTGTATAACATACAAGTAGTTAAACCTCTTAATTAAGAAGCATAATATTTTGTTCAACATTCCATATGTGGTTTAGATTATTTTTGTTTAATTGATTATATCAACTAGGTTCGTGCAATATCTCCTATATCAACTTATGGCTTACTAAAATTTTTCACATTTTCATTTGTAAGTTCACTTTTGAGAACGTATTTTGTAAATAAGAATGGTACCTGAAATTTAAGAGAGAAAAATCCAATAGAAATGGGTAAACATTTCTTTTTAAAAAAATGTAATAGAAGAACAACAAAAGAAGAACAAAACATGTTAGATTTTATAACATTTTTAAAAAGCAAAATTAGCTATTTTTACCTTTATTACCTCACTGACAGCATACGTTTAGAAATTAATCTTTATTAACTAAATGATACTCACTGACAGAAATTGGCGTATTTAACCTCGTCAACAAGCTCACTAAGAACCCCAACATCTCTTAGCTCATATTTCGCCAGTGGGAAAGAGCAATTCTTTATTTCACTGCATGATTCACTCCTTTTGGAAATCACATGCCCTCTAGTCAGGCCGCATTCTATCAAATAAATATATGAGGAAACAACTGAACTTTATTTCCATACTTCAAATCTCTGCGTCCATTCAATTTTTCCAACCTTATGGGCAGAGGCGTCACTAGGTTTGGTGTCACCCGGGGCGGTAGTTCATAGTGTCACCCGAGGCGGTAGCTCATGATGTCACCTGAGGTGGAAGCTCATGGTTTCACCCGAGGCGGTAGCTCATGGTGTCACCCGAGGCGGTAGCTCATGATGTCACCTGGGGGGGGGGAAGCTCATGGTTTCACCCGAGGCGGTAGCTCATGGTGTCACCCGGGGTGGAAGCTCATGATGTCACCTGCGGCGGGAGCTCATGGTTTCACCCGAGGCGGTAGCTCATAGTGTCACCCGAGGCGGTAGCTCATAGTGTCACCCGGGGTGGTAGCTCATGGTGTCACCCAAGCGGTAGCTCACGGTAACTTCCCCTCATGATTTAGCCCATTGAACTGTTCCGAGTTTTCCGCTGCCTAATAACGGGAACATATAGAAGTTTACGATCTTGTGTCATCCCCTTGATGGTGTCACACGGGGCCGCCCGACCCCACCGCACACCCCTAGCGACGCCACTGTTTATGGGTCCTATAAAACATTTTACCCTAAATTTCCACAATAATTCTTTTATATTCAATGTCTAACATTCGAAAAAACAAATTGTTTATCCATAAAATCTTTGAGATTCCAAAAATCGGAAAATTTATAAAAGTTGCAGCTCAACAAAGAATAGATCTACTACAAAATTTTCCTCGTTTGTTACAAAACTTAAATTTTTTATCAACATGCTTCTAAATTGAACTATATTTAATTATAATAATAATAATAATAATCTGATAATTTATAAGCGCTCTATCCCATAGACGAACCGGGCTCACAGCGCTTTACATGAAGATAATAAGATACATTGTAACTTTTTAAAAAAAATGCAGTTAGAATACGTTAAATTATTGATTTGAAATAGCTTGGGGTCAATTTTTTAAAAAAAACATGTATTCCTCAAATATTTACATGGTGATTTTTAAATTTGAATATTATTTAAGTTACTCTGCCTAGTTTAGTTCAAACACTGCCAAAATCAAAATAATCATAGCTCACCACAAAATATGACAACCAAAGACAACGCGAGGAAGCATTGAAACATTTTCGACTGGTTTGTAAAGAGAGATTCGTTAACTTGCGTGCAGCTGTTGGCTAATGTGCAAACCTGTGATCGTCCTCCAATTATACAGCCCGATATTCTGTCAGGGCCGAAGTCAGTTTTTTCTCAAGAGCAATTCTTAGTAACATTTCCATATCCCCGTCAATGTGCAGCCAACTGCTGCATGATTGTCATTGCTTTTAACGTTTATTTCAGAAAGTTGAATAATTTCGGTAGAATTTATGTATGAAAATATTTCACTAATGTTTTTTTCCAATTTTTGTGTATGTGTCTCATAACCTCATGGTCTTACGGGTTTCTTATGTTTCCATTTTAACTTTCTCGTGGCTTTGTAGACTTTGGCGGCGCCGATCTCCTCTCCACGACAGCGGAAGACTTTGTTTTAGCGATAGTCATTCTTCTGCGTTTTCATTGTCGCTTTAGCGTTAGCTCGATCCAACATTCCTCAGCTCGTGAAGCAAGCATACTATTGACTTCGCTATCCAGCCGTAACTTTCTATTATAACATAAGTATAAAAAAAATTAACACGAATTATAAACGGTTTTGTTCGTTTTAGTAAAGATAGCGCTTCTTTTCACAAAAAAAATGTGTTTACAATCCTAGTCAGTATTGTCTATATACCTGCTCTTTCCCAGTCATTCCGGTCATATCCTTCATGAAGTTCACTTTCCTCTTACACGTGATGACTTCTTGGTATCATCTATAATTAAAATAAAATTCACAGCCACCTTATCAC
Source organism: Radix auricularia (assembly GCA_002072015.1). NCBI lineage: Eukaryota > Metazoa > Mollusca > Gastropoda > Lymnaeidae > Radix > Radix auricularia. Next base: position 279,196 of record MUZC01004700.1, on the reverse strand, counting down.
ACTGACGTGAAATCATCTTGCTACTTAAAACATTTAACGCAATTTAAAACATACTCAAATGAACGAACGAATTTCGCAGAAGAACTTCCATCAACAATTTTTTTATATATATATAACCAGAACAAGCACAAGACGAGGGCAAATAAGCCCTTCACTAGGATCGACCAATCACAGCTTATGGTTGGCAAGCGAGTGTGGTGCAGGTTGGATGGGTGGGGGAGTAGCTAACCACAGTGCACGCTTCGAGACCAAAATGCTTTAGCAGCCCACCCGCTCCGCGGAACATTCGCGTTGTTGTGATTTATGCGAGATGTAGTTTTTGTCCGTCTCACTCCCCTATCTTTGCGCTATCTATGCGCAGTAAGCGGCCTTATAATACGCCTCGGGTTGCATATATTATAGTATATTTTAATAAAAATTAGTAGTTTTAAAATGATAAATCTTTTTAATAATGATATTAGAAAATAAATAATTTTCATTATTATATATGGATAATAACATATTTTATTCATCTTTTGTATTATATCTTAACAATTATAATTTAATAATTAAACTCTTATAGTTACACAAATACAATATTAAAAATAAAATCTTTTTTTTTAAGGTAGTATTTGAAAGTTCAGTAAGTAGTTTCAAAGCACGATGGCTCCTACTCCTATGACTACAGCCTACCTCTTGGTTTGCCACACTCCATTCTTATTTGTGAATATTGCTTGCGCAGCTTGAGTGCAATCGTGCACCTTTGACCACCAGCTCCTCAGCAAAGGCCTCCCTCGATTTTGGTCAATGCGCGCCAATAACACGTATTTCGTGCAGACATCATTGTACCACAAGCAGGGAATACCTCTTTTCATATGACAAGTTGCAAAGTTTGCAATACGCTCAAAGGCCAAGTGGGAACTGTTAAGGTGTTGATTTTTTAAAAAATAATAATTTTGCATGGAACCCCAGTTTGACCCGAAAAAGGTCATAGGCTATGTGTCAACCCCAGGTGACCACCCCTAGGGTCTGGGGGCCAATTATTTTACTTTTTCCTTATATGACCTACATACAAAAATGACTAATTCTTCTATTAGGCGTGCAGGTGAAAGTATAAAACTTTGGGTAGTTGTTAAGTATCTTTCTACAAATTTGAAACAATATTTAAATAATCACTCACTGGGGTCCGGGGGCCCAAAGGTAGTTATTTCTTATATTAAAAAATGACTCATCACTAATTATCCTACTCTCCATGTAGGTGTAGAAGCATGAAACTTTGCAAAGTTGTTGAGTAGCCTATTGGGACAAGAATTGTAGGAAATTATTTTTAAAATTCACACTCATGGGGGCCGGGGGCCCATTTAAATTTTTTTCCTTTTATGAGCTTTATAAAAACTAAAAATCACTAATTTTCCTGTTTCCCGTGTAGTTAAAACATGACAATTTGGGTAGTTGTTCAGTACACTTCCACGATGGTAACCGGTTAAAACAGTATTAAATTCTCACTTACTGGGGACCTGGGGGCCCAAATGTAGTTTTTTTTCTTATATTAAAATTTACTCATCCTTAATCCTCCAACTTACCGTGTAGGCAGAAGCATGAAACTTTGGGAAGTTGTTGAATAGCTTCTGCAACGATTATTAGAATTAAAAAAAAAAAGAATTTACTTTTATGGGGGCCTGGGGCCCAATCTTTTTATCCTTTTACTCAAATGTGCTTTTTCCCCATTTTCCCATGTATGTAGAAACATAAACATTTGGGAATTTGTTTAGTACACTCCCGCAATGGTAACAGACAAAGAATAATTAAAGTATCACTCACCGGGAGCCGTGTTCCAAAATGTTTTTTTTTTTTTAAATAAAAACTGACTAATCACTAACTTCACAATTTCCCATGTAGTTAGAAGCATGAAAATTTAGGGAAACTGTTGAGTACACTCCCGCGCTGGGAAAAAGATTTTTTTTTACAAATCGCCACTCACTGGGAGCCGGGGGCCCAAATTGTTTTTCTTTCTTAATTAAAAATTTAATCTTGACAAATTCTCCAACTTCCTGTGAAGGTATACACATGAGATTTTGGGATGGTAGCAGGCAAACGTACCACTCCATTGTTTTTTTTAAACCTTATATTAGCTAAATTACAAATAAAAAAAGTTTGGATACTGTGTAAATGTATTTTTACAAAACTTGGAAAATAAAAACTTTATCGCCATTATTAAAATTATTTAGGTCATTAAAATTATATTTTTCAATCTTTTGTAGCCCTTGGCCCCTAATCTCTTTTTCGTTAACTTTTAAGACATTTTAACAATTCGATTACATTCAATTTCTTAAAACAAATTCTAACTAAAAATATAGTCATCATGATCCAAAGAGAAATAAGCTGTTGTTTTAAACTTTACAGTTTACACCCATAGGGCCCCCGACCCTTATTGGAGTTTTTTTTAAAGAAGTTTTAAAAAACCTTTTAGGGCTGGGTCCTGTATGCTATTTTTTAACATTAATAATATCAAAGGTAATTTAAAAATGGTCTACTGAGTAAAGGGACAAATTTTTTACCAAATGTGCTTAAAAAATAATCCAATGGGGTAAGGAACTTCCAACGTCTACGCAAGACGGTTTTGTTAATATTTTTAGTATCTCAATCACGATCCAGATTGAAATCAAAAGGGGTTTTGAATAAGGGTTTACCGGTTCTAAACGCTAACTGAAATCATAAATTACTGCTGCAAAGCGCGGGTAAGTAGCTAGTATATTTATATTACTCAACAATAAGAGGTACATCCCTCAAAGATGAATTTTAAAATAAATACCTATTTTTAGATACTGACACAATAGCTGATATAGTTGAATTTCGTTTATTAAAACAGAATCACAAAGCGAAATTTGCTGATCTTTACAATAGAGTAGATTGGTTTTAATTTAGTTGAAAGTGGTATAAAACTTTGCTTTAATTAATATGCAGACTAACAATACGTCTTGACAAGGCAAGGCATCTCGGATCGGCACATGTAACAGCTGCGCTGAGAAGCATTGTTTGAGGTTATTAAATTTATATGTTTTATTCATTTTGTCTGGGTTTGAAAATTACAAAAATAAAATTAACTCGCTGCTTCTCATATGACTCCACTTGCCCACGGTGATTTTTCATTTGTCATGCTCATTTGCACTAAGTCCTTTACGTGAAAAATATATTTAAAGATTGTTCGACAACTGTAAAAGAAAGGAGAACATTAGTTAAAAGTCCTTTTAATTTTTGTATGGGCCATCACATTTTATTTACAAAGTTGCATGAAGACCCTCCTATTTAATCAATAATAAAAGTTTAAGCCCAATTTGATATAGTCCGAGAACAAAATGAACAAAAACGACATGTGGGCCCGCAGCCCTACGACAGAGATCATTTGACCATTATTTTTTGTCTGTTATTGTCATGGAGGAATGGTTAGGGGTGTGGTGAGGTCACTCAACAACTTATCAAGGTTTTATTCTTCTACCTTCACAGGAAATCCGAGAATTAGTGATGTCGGTGTAAGTTAGTGAGATAGTCAGGGGTTGTTCTTTATTATTATACATCACTGTTTTAATAATTTTAGCTCAAAACACTGGAAACGGAAATGAGAAAAGATCTTTTGATACCCTATGAAACCGGAGTGAGAACCACCCAGGTTAAGACACTAAAGTCTGTTAACATGTGCATAATAAAAGACGACCTGAGCATGATCCTAAAAAAGTCAATTTCAAAACCATGCTTTGAAATCGTTTTTAGTATTCAAGAAGTTGATCTTACGGTTGCAAAAACATAAATATTTTGGTGCAAATCGATATCATTTTAATGCCATTTTGTATAGATCTTCGGATAGAGATCTATTTGCGGACTTCAAGCCACATGCAAGTCAAATAAAAGTATCGTACTAAAAAAACTACTAGTAGACAGAAAAAAAAAACATACAATCTATTTAAAACTTCAGGATGACACAGTTAAACACCTCCAATCTAGAAAGGGCTTAAATGTCGACTTTTAAACACAAGCACAGCACAGTAGAGTTCAAAGCAAAGCTACATCCTATAGACTTTGCTTGGTTGAAGAAGAAAGCAAAAAGAATCTCTTAACAAAGTTAAAAGACTAGTAACGTTTCTGGTGTTGATGATGTAACAGCTAGAGTACTTACAGAACTGAATAAAAACTACACACTCTCCTTGATGTACTTACCAAGCCAGGAAACACACGTAGACTTTATTTTTTTGAAAAAATAAAAATAGGAAAAATTTGTTTTTGACGAGAACACCCAAGTGAAATTCTAGAAGGTGAAAGCAAAGCTTAGAGGGTATTAAACATTTAAATAATATACTATATCATCATGAACATGTAGCTGAACAAGAAAAACTATGTAAAAGAACACTATTTTAATGATAAATTTGTAAAATTTCACTTTTAAAGTTTAAAATTGATTTTTCTCACCTTTGTTTTTTCTGCTAATTTGTATCATAAAGTTCTAAAATCTCAGCTATTTTAAAAGACAATGCCATAAGATTTGGTGTTTATCTTCTTTAAACTATTTTGTGGGTAATAAGCTATTTAAAAATCAATTTTGTCAACTACTTATTTTAAATAATTTTTTTTATTAAATAATAATGGTAAACTTTACGTGTTTTTTTCGAGATAATTTTCAAAAAAAAAAAAAAAATTGTTCTTATCATTTCAAAAAATTTTAAACTAGCTCAGTACCTCTACAAATATTTGAAGTTAACATAATAACCACTTTTAAATCAAAATATAATCTTGTGTGATAAATTTTAGAACTCTACGAATAGCTGTAGATGGCCACCGTTGTCATGGAAACTGTCTAACATTTTACAAAAAATAAACATGAAAAATTACTCTCATACATAGTCTAATACGATCATATAAAAATATATGTTGCACGTTTTTTAAATTAAAAAAATGTGTTTTTTTTTGCTGCCAACCCCCTTAATACATCACATAAACTTGTAAAAGTAACTTTTTCAACGAGGATAATGTCGTATGACGACAAAAACAAGGCTTCGAGAAAGAAAAAACAAGAACAAACAGACTCAAACAGTCAATCAGAAAAAGTGAATGTTATTTGCTTATTGATCAAATTGATGACGACCTTCAAAGCGATTTATTTTTTGAGCGGTATTTTTCCAATACATTTTTTTAGAAGTAGGCAGTTTTATAGTGAAAAACTTTGTATTAACAGGTTAACTATTATCATTATAATTAATAGTATTTTTTTTACATGATTCACATTTATTGTAGGAAGGGAGGTACAAAATGCCACCGAAACGATGGTGGAACGTCATTGAACGGCTTTGCTTGTCTTCATATATATACTTTCTCCTTTGAGTGTCTGTCCGTGCCCGCCATGGAACGTAAGTCTTAATTATTATTTAAATCTCTTATATTTACTCTTGGTTTCTGATTGAGCAGATTTAGATTGACTTCTAGCCCACTTCTTCGTAAGCAAAAGATCCCTTACAGAACATGAAGGTCCATGGGAGTATGTGAAGTAGCGTTCACAAGTTTCATTGACCACTGACGAGCAGGGGATTGTGTGGTAAGTACAATGCCCAGGGGGCCTTGCCAGTACCGCGGCTCGAACCAGTGTCTCGAATTCTTGCAGTTGTTCGGCTGTCCAGTGCTACCACTTAGACCACCACACCCTTCTTTGTAAGCAAGCAAGCTAAAATTTTGCAGGCAGACTCGTTACGTTGATGAAAATGAGGTATCAAAATTTCGGATCGATAGATTTTATTGTAATAAAATTATGGTATTTTTATATTATTTATCCCAATATATCATGTTAATCTTTGAGTTAGAGTTTCTTGGTCCATATTGTATTGAACAACCTTTCCTGTCGCGCTATAAAATGCGTGTTATATTGACATTACTTTTTAATTCCCTTAAACGGGCCTTTGCAAATGAGCAACACGAATGACCCCAACAAGGGTCGAATGATCACGATAAACAAGCGGGTTTGTGTGAAAAGAAAAACAAACAGTAGGTGGTAATAGGCAACAATGCTTCTTGCAATAACTTGCGTTGTTTCTTCAAAGAATAACATATGATTCGTAGTGTAACTGATCATGAAAGAATTTAATTCTTTTCCACTGGTTGCTATATCATGCATGGCGAAAAAGAGAATTGTATAAATGATGAGACCCAGTTTAAAAAGAAGCCGTAGAAACTAAAAAGACTTAGATCTACAGCTTAGCGCTCTAAAAACTAAAATACAACATATAATAATGCATTTCATAAACCAAAAACATAACAGCTCACGAAAAAATTAAATTTTGATGTGAAATAATACACTCGTAAAAATTACAGGATTACCCAAACTTTTTATGCTAATTTCATGTTTAATTGTCTGAATTTATAAAGGATAAATTCAAAATTTCACTCAGTTGCAGACGTTTATAAACAAACACGAGTTGCCACATAAAAAATAAAACTGAATGCCAAAAACATGTTTAAAGGTTAAATAATGTTTTTAAAACAATTGGAACATGTTTGTGCCTGTTGTAAAAATGTTTGACTTTTCAAATTCATAATAATCAATGATTTGCTTAACTTGAATTTAATTGGAACTTAAACATTTATAGCATTGTAAATTTATTTAATTATTGATTAAATTTTAAAAAAACGGTGTTTTTCCCCGTCCCCTGGAATAATTCCTAGTGCCGCCCATGCCAGGAATAGTCGAAATTAACCATTGTTTAATATATATTCACATGACGTAATAATCTTCTGGATAGAAGGTGCAGCTGTAATAAATTTACAGCAACAAGGAAGTGACGCCAAGTGAAAGATAATGCCACATTTATTAAGTTAACAGGGAAGAAAATTAGATGATTGACTACGAATCTTAAGGCAATAGTATAACTGATCACCATAAGAAGAAAAATTAATAACAGAATTAAATAAGTCTTTGTGATCCTTTGTTTTGTACTAACTTTAAACTGCTACTGCAAATGCTTATAGATTAAGTAATAGATTAATGGATGCAGAGATAAGTGCATGGACACAGAATTGTGTAGATGGATAGATGGAATGAAATATGGATAGATGGATGGGTGAATGGAAAAAATTGTTGATAGATAGATAGATAGATAGATAGATAGATAGATAGATAGATAGATAGATAGATAGATAACTAGATATATAGATAGATAGATAGATAGATAGATAGATAGATAGATATATAGATAGATAGATAGATAAATAGATAGATAGATAGATAGATAGATAGATAGATAGATAGATAGATAGATAGATAGATAGATAGATAGATAGATAGATGGATGGATTGATAGATGGATAGATGGATGGATGGATGGATGGATGGATGGATTTATGGATGCATGCATGGATGGCGCACCTACTTGTACTTACGCAAGATATTACTTTTTCTTTGATATGTGTGCCTATTCCATAAGTGCAACACGAAGGCTAATTAATGATCCAGCTGTAACTATAGCCCGGAAGAAATGTTAATGTAAGACCTTTTCTTAATTAATTTAAAAAAGCATTGATATTTAAATCTCCTGTAATGAGAGTATAAAATGGCAATACAGTATTCCTGAAGTGGTAAACTGCATTTACTGCACATGCTATTCATGATAACTTTAGAAAAATAAAATGACGTAATTGAAATTTAGGTCCTGTAAATCTGTACGTTAACATCTGGTTAATCTTGAGGGACGAAAAAAAAGCAAGTTAGACAAACAATAGATTTAATAAAACAATACATGTCAAGCTTTATTAATTGAAGAATAAACGTATAAACGTTTTGGTACAGACTTCGCCGATAAAAAAGATTCCAGAAAGTGTTTAATTAGTCTCTTAGAGTCCCTACAACTAATTGGAACAACTAATTAGGTAAGAAAAATTAGACACTTTTACATAAACACACTGTTTCGTAGAACAGGAAGTTAAAAATTTGACATCTCTGTTAACTATTGTAAACTCTGTTAAAGATGTGACATCCAAGTTAAGTTACAGTGATCTTGGCTCAAACCACATGGAGCTAACATGAAATTTTTTAAAAACTAAATTAATTTGTTTTTAAGTTACTTGCATGATTTATGCGAACAACACACTCGATATTATGAACAGGGTGGGCAAATAAAACTAAGAACGTCTCGTAGTCTGTGTTTTAAATAAATCAAACTTTGTTTAACTATGCCCAAACTAGCTAAAATAGTTCACCGGTTTCCTACTTAAATATTTAGCTATATGACGTCATTAACACGACGATTTTTGGTCGCCATTTTAATTTTTAACCTGTCAATTGTTGATGTGATGTTGTTCATTTTTGGCCCAGGATGACAAAAATCCTTGCAGAAGACCGTAAAGTGTTTAAACATTTTCGGATTGAAAAACAGTTAATGGTTAAGAAAAAGCCGGGCCCCAGCTTGAAAGGACCGAGTTACTGGCTAGAGAGGGTGCAGCTCAGCTCAAACCTGAACTTAAGATATCCCATATTTTGTGGTCAGATCATGACTGAAAGATCACTTCAGAGAAAATCAGATAAAAAGTTAGCTAGCAAATATGAGTTTTTAGTTCAGTATGTAAGGCCTTAGTAGTATATATGATCTTATCTTTGAATTTCAACGAATGAGTAATGTTAAGGAATTCATTACAAAAAAAAATTAAACAGAAAGAGCAAGACATTTTGTTAAATATTTTTGTGCTCAACTTTATAATACATGAGTCTCCAAAAAAGCGTAGCTGAAGAGAGGGTGATTAGAAAGAAAGACGGTAATTAACATAGAAAGGGCACGCATGAGTCGAAAGAGAACGGTCCGTTTCTAATCAATGCGTACAAAGTAGGACACACAAAATAAATATAAATAATTATTCATCTGATAAATAGTAGATTAAAAAAAAAATTGCAGGTTATCAATTATTGACATTTATTTTTAAAATGGTATTTTGAAAAACAAGTGAATTTTTCTTGAATTAAGATCGTGTAGATTCTCTTAGTTTGTTTAGAAAAGGGTCTCTGTAGTTTATTATGGAAAGTTAACACCGGACTAAATAAATAAAAAATTAATTGTGTGGCTTCAGGCAGTTATAAAATGATAACAAATATGGCGATCAAGTTGAGCTCTAACCTTCTAGATTGTATACTAAATGTTTTGCTTCTTTGATAATATTTAAAAATTAATTTACTGAAACCACTGAGTAAACCACAGGTTTAGTAAGTGCATTGCAGTTATGAATGTTTAAACTAGAAGTACTACAACTGATGAAACATATCAGGGTTTATTAGATTACTGATACCAATATTTAAAAAAAGCAACACTAAATGAACATATTTTTAAAAAAATATTTACATTTTAATACTTCATTTTACTGTAGTAACTTATATAAATCATTTCAGTAGTTGAGTAAGCTGCACAGATTTGTATTTGAATCTTCAAGGAGTATAGATCAATCGATTGTCAACTGTCTCTAAGTCAAAATTTAGTGAGAGGCATTCTTACCTCCATTTGAAATGATATAAAGCGATATGTGACAGAGGTACATAAACCGCATACATTTCACAGTTGCATACAAAATGTACTTGCATATACATCATTGAGACATTTATGAGGTTGTTTTATATGTCGAATACTATTGAGGTAATAAAGACATAGGTACATTTTTTAGCGCTTTGCATGAATAAAAAAGCTACATACACGACAGCCAGGTATAAATGCTATCATGTTTACTTGACAGGGAGTTATAGTGTATTTCATTGCGTATATAAAGGATATAGGGA
>MUZC01004700.1:261927-264427 GCA_002072015.1 Radix auricularia | reverse complement strand
TACACACTCATGGGGGCCGCGCCCCAAAAACATATTTTTATATGAGATTTATAAAAATTCAAAATCTGTAATTCCCTTATTGCCCATGTAGGTAGACACATAAAACGTTTGGGAGTTGCTAAATTTACATTGGCGATGGTAGCTGGTTGAAAATATTTTTCAAATATCCTTTACTTGGGACCGGGGCCAAAATGTAGTTTTTTCCATATAAATACTATATAAAAACTGAAAAAACTAATTTATCAATTTTTCGTGTAGGTAGAAGCATGAAACTTTGGGAAATTGTTGAGTACAATCTCCCGAAAAAAATTGGCAAAATAAAATGTTAGAATTCCTACTAATGGGGGACCGGGGGCCCAAATATTATTTTTCTTATATTATAAAGCTACTCATCACAAATTCTCCAATTTTCAATGTAGGTAGGAGCAAGCAACTTTGGGAAATTGTTAATTACTATCTCACGACGAGTGTCGGTGTAAAAGAATTTTGAAATACACACTAAAACGTTTTATTTTATTTTATGAAATTTATAAAAATAGAAAATCTTATTTCCCGTGAGGGTAGAAAAGGAAAAATAATTATATAACTATTAAAAATTTTCTCTCATGGGTCGCCGGAGGCCCAAAAATTTTTTTCACCTAAAATTAGCTATATAAAACAGAATCAACACTAATTCTCCAAGTTTCCGTGTAAGCAGAAATTTTAAACTTTTGGAAGTTGTTTAGTACCCCCTCCCCCCGAGATGGCAAGAGGCAAAAAATATTAAATCACCTATCACTAGGGGGATGATTACCGAAATATATTTTTCCCCAATATGAGTTATATAAAAATGCGCATCTTTAAATCTCCAAATGCTTGTGTACCTAGGAGTCTGAACGGTTAAAATTAATATATTTAGTATATCCATCTTGATTCAGATTAAAATCAATAGGTGTTTTGAATTAGTGTTACGCGGTTCTCAACGCTAACTGTAATCCTAATTTCCGAAGCAAAGCGCGGGTAAATTGCTATTTATATCATAAAACATACCTGTAAAATGAAAAGGAGCGGAAAAAATATAAAAAAGAAGGAATTTCAAGTATTTTAATTTTAAAGTTACAATGAAAACCACAAGGGGGAAAAAAATTGGAGTAAGTAAAATTATAAATTTGGTTAATTCCATATGGAGACAACGTACCAACTGGTTTTATAAGATTATTTTCTATGTGAATCCTATCATGGGTATTTCTTGTATATAAAATGACAATTGCTGCAATATCCGAAATGCCGTCATGGTCAACACTGTTAAAATGTCTAGTCACAGAACATTGAGCATGTTTATTTATATTGTACAGGTATTTTCCTAACTGATCTCCTAGACTACGACCTGTCTCAACCACGTAAATGTATTACGCCTCTTGCAAAGAATTGCATAAATCACGTTCAGACTTGTGCCAGTGAATCCATATTTTATCAAATTAGGACATCTGACACCGCCGTTTTTGAAATACCATTTTGGCGCATGACATTTTTGCGTAGAGCCGTTTTGGCGCAGGACATTTTGGCGCCATTTAAAAATTACTTTGTTTAAACTCAACTTTTAAAAACATTTAGTAAAGAGAAAGCAAATATATAAATTAGAAACGTGTAAGGAGTTACTAGTCCCATGCAATATTTTATCTTTGACACATGCAAATTAATCAATTTATAACAACTTAATCTTTTACCTTAAATGAGTCTTCCAAAACTCCTTGTATATTAGTACATCAAAAACGACGGGCATGTCATCTAAGATACTCAATGATGTTTCGTTCTCTGTAACTCTCAACAATTGTCCTGATTCGGGTATCTGTTGTGATGCAATTTTTCTTTACCACGCTTGGATGTTAACATTTTCTATTGGACTGCTTTAACAGAATTATATTATGCGATTAATTTATGAAACTGTACTTAACTTAAGATTTTAGTCTAGAACACTCTTGCACTTTTATAAAAGTAAATCACACCGATGATTAGGCAGGGAGTTAAATAATGGCTTCGGCAATCTGTGCGCCAAAACGGCGGCAAAAACATCAAGTACCGATATTTTATAATGAATTTTTCAAGAGAAAAATAAAGTTTGTTAATTTTAACCATACGGACAAGTATTGCAATGGTTACGGTTGCAACCTTTTGTTCCTATATGTGCTTTGTGGGAAGGTTATTTTTTACAAGTATATCTCTGAGGTTTCTATCTCGCCGGAAAGCAAAAAGAGCAGGATTTTTGAAAACATGCTGAGTTACAGGGTAAGCAATGATGATTGGTCGGTTTTTAAAAAATTACGTAAAAGGGTTTTAAAATTATGCGGGCGAAAATTTTACTTAAATTTTGATCGATCACATTGACCAGAGACAGACACTGTAAATGTGTCCCTGTCTGGTCATGCCTTTAAATACTTTAATTCTATTGACAGCGGATATTAAAATTGTTTCCGAGTATGACCTTCTTCGAACATGTATCTTGCATTTCATTAACTCACCC
>MUZC01004700.1:241379-261917 GCA_002072015.1 Radix auricularia | reverse complement strand
CCCCCCCCCCCCAATAAAAAAAAAGTTTGACTCATAATTGCAGAGTCTTTAACGTCTTATAGTTGTGAAAATGAGATAAAGCTTGTACAAGTTTGAATATGGGACTATGTATAAATAATGAAACTATGGCAGTATTTAGACTTGTAAAATATTGATGTTGATATTTTGTTTCCTCCTCAATATAATTTGTATGTCCAAAAGAATAACAGCACTTTTATGAATAGTTGATGTAAGTTTGATTCAAGAATGCAAATTACCAACAAAGTCCAACTTTGCAATTGTTGCATGTCCATTTAGGTTATTCCAATGCAATCGTCAATGTATCTACTGTTGTACTCTGGAGATACACCTTTCTAATTTTTACTCCCAAGGTGTTCCAAATGGCCCATAGCTATGCATGCATAACTTGGGACACTTGACACTATTTGTCTTGTGAAATCCCACTACATGATCCGTGATACTAAAATAAAGTAAATCCCCCCCCCCCCAGTCTCACCTATGTATTTCAGGGCCAGCGCTTACACACGATGGCGTAAACCACATAGCAGCTGTGCAAGGAAAGCCAATCCAAATCTTAAATGACACATTAGGGATGACTAGTCCGTCTGTGTAACAAAGGGAAATTTGTTGCAACGTCGACAGCAGGATTGTTTAGAACCCAAATGAAAGGGCAGCGCTGAAGTGATAGCGAGTCAACGTAGGGAAATTCCTTCCCTTTTTTGGGAGACCAACTTAGTGGTAGGCGTATTCGACCTAGTGTCCTAGACGCCCAGGTGGCCGCTACTAGAAGCGACCGCTCCGGGGAGGTGGGGCTTCTCAAAAATTACCTGCTATAAAAAGGGTTTACAAATACAACTTATTATAGGCCTAGGGCCCAAACTGTTATTTTTTTAAACTTTAGTGATAAAAAAGGTACTTTAAATAGTTGTAAATGGGTAATTGTTACTTTGTTAAAAATGATTCGTTTATAACAATTTAAAAGTCCATATTAACATTCTAAATGTTATAATTTCTTATTACTATTCAATCGGGTCCAGGGGCAAAAAATTTTTTTTTTCATATTTTATTCTTAAAAATCGAGACAAATTTTGACACATTTCTCCATAACTATCCATATAGCAATCTTATACCGTTTTGGTCTTGGGCGCTTAATGTCATTTATTCTGCTTTGTTTTTGTTTTTACAATACAAAGACAAAATTAACAAAGTATATGCATCATAAACCATATTGTTAACAAAGTATATCTGTCATAATCGAGATTGAAATAAATAGGTGTTTTTAAATTGACATCTTGATTCACTTGAGCCCAATGATCCTTAATGTTGCCTTTTTTTAGTATATAAGGTGTTTAAATATTATTTTAGTCCATGTCTGCCATGAAAGATTAAACACTTGTTGGGTAACCTTTCCTGACACAATTGATTTCTCTTGATCGAAATCGTTACACAAGAAATTAATGGCTCATATTTAAAATAAAAGCTATATGACATCAAAACCTAATGTCTAAAAGCTAAGCAGGTGTCATTGCAAATTCTACGCGCCGTAGTATTAACGGTAGACAACTTTCACCATGTTAAAAAATTTTTATTTATGGCCCCACCTTGATTCCTTCTATATCCTAAACCGATGAACGTACTTATTTTGTTGATATGACGCCAATGTCAGACGCTATATTTAACTTTCCAACGACGTTTAATTCTTATGGTACTCTCTTCTTGACTTGGATGTCAGAGTTTCTAACGCTAATTGAATCCTACGTTTCCGCTGCACAGCGCGATTGTGTTGCTAGTATTAAATAATTAGAGATATTATATATTTTTATCAAGTTTTTTAAAACGGTTTCTTCATTTCAGTGTCACATAGTTGATGAAGAATTAGACAAAATGTAATAGTCAATAAGTGATCATGAGTTCACTGACCATTAAATAAGTGTTTCGGAAAAAGACAGATAGTTTGTTCTTATGCTATCAAAGAAACTTTATGTAACAAGGGGGCAAGTGCATTTGTAATATGTATGTAATATTTGTGACAAACAGTGTAAAAAAGCTCAACATGGTACTGGTTACTTATAACTCTTGCGTAGAAGACGAAAGTCTTAGTGATTCCATTGAATAGAAGTGCCTAAAAAATAAAGCCAAAACCAAAGATACATAATCTTATTTAGGAAATAGTTTTATTTTCTTTTATTTCAACTGACGGTTTCCACCAAACATAGTAAAGTGGAACAAATTCATCAAAGGAGAGAATTGAAGGGTGATGGTAGGGAAAAGCTCTTTAATAAACTTAAGTGCGTGGTCCATAACCACGTTATGTTATCAATGCGTAAAATTTGACATTGTGATATCAACGTTCAAGAATGCATCAACCATATGAGACACCATGGTTTGATGAATTGATAGCTCATCGTATTTAAAGTGTATTTAGAGTCTACGTATGATGACGTTTATTTAGCTGAAGGGCATAACTGTCTTTATGACTTTGAATGGGTTAGGTTATCCTGTATAACATGCAAAAGAAATATGTTATTTATTCTACCAAAAAAAAAGAACACTTACAAGGCAATTGTTATCCTCAAGAAAATATTTCACGTTAAATTGGATTTCTATAAAATAAAAAAAACTACAACATCTTAACATGCATATTCCTCGTGGACTGCGGTACACCTCTTAGTAGTTTAAATACTGATGCCATAGCAAGTTTACTCGATATGTCTGTTGCTTGGCGCGATGGTATTGTGGAAGAACATTCAGTTTTTACAACTTATGACAGCACATTGCTAGTAACATAACATGTTATTTTTAATTTTTTTTTAAATAGGATGCAACCCCCCCCCAAAAAAAAAACAACCCACATTACTATCCTTGATATGCTAAAACTAAAAAAATAATGACATCAATGTTGTACCAAACTAATTTTCGAAAAAAAATATAAGAAATTTAAATAGTTCAGAATAATAAACACAAATTTACATATGAGAACATTTGAATGATTGGTGTTTGAACTCATTTTCACCTTCTAGGGAATCTTTGATAACAACTGTAATACTAATTCACATTTTAGACGAAGAGAACACAAAATCTGGAGGAGAAAACAATAAGGGCATTTGAATTTAGTATTTAAAAAATGAAATTCGTGTGCTTTTTTATTTGCAACCACGGATACAATGATGAAAAAAAAATCGAGGCGGGAAAAAAGTTAAGAAAGGTATCTGAATATATAGTGACAAATCAGTACATGGTACACATCGAAACACATTCGCAGAGAGAACATGCTCTTAAATATGATTTTGCTTGTACTAAAAGATCAAACAAAATAGTATTTCAAGTCATTGAATAAAAAATTAAATTTATAACTTCAAAGAAATGTAAAAAAAAATAATAATAATAAAAATAGAGGCGACGAATTTTTGAGTAAACAACGCATGTAATTTAATAGATTTTGAATGACCTATCCAAGATTTAGAAGACTTGATAGTGAAGTTTAAGTCAAAATGAAAATACATGAGGTTTATCATTTTTTTTTTTACAAATTAAAGTAAAAAATTATCCAAAGTTTGAAATGTTTAGGTTATGACTTTTTTAAAGTGACTTTTGCAAGCGAACTTATAAAAAAGCAATGAAAAAAAAAACTTTTTTTAAAAAAAAAATACCATAATAAAATAGTAGAATAGACATGGAACAAGCTAACTAAATAATCATGGCTGGGTTGGGAGTATGTAGATGTCGTGTGTATCACGTCAGTGTCTGTAGGATGTTGTTGTTGTGTGCACTAAGACTGGGTTGGGATAAAATACTAGCTCTAAAGAACAATTTTAGCTTGGTGTTAGAGGGCTTGATGACATCTAATTGAGGTACTCATTTTAAGAGACCAATAGGTAGAAGTATTAAAGTTGTTTGTTTATAACTTTATGTAGGATAATCTAGTAATTTAATTATAGTCCAGAAAAGGAATCTGATACTTGTTAAAGATGTTGCTATCCTAAGCACTGAACTATTTTTTTGGGGATGGGGGGGGGGGGGGGGGGGCTGGAGTGTCACAACCTAACGGGTGTAATACATGCAATTCCCTCAGTATGTGTCCTGGACAGGATTGTTCAGGTTATTATACAGGCTACTTTCTAAGAATATGTGTCCTGGACAGGATTGTTCAGGGTATAGTACAGGGTACTCTCTCAGAATGTGTGTCCTGTGCCACGGAATGCATTACAGTTCCGGTGTGATCAATCCTTAGGGCACGAAAGTGTCTATTGCAATTATGGAGCCACTGAATTAAATCACTGCCAGACAATGAGTTATTAAATTCTATTTACAACAGTTCATGTTTCCTCGTGAATGAAAAAGTTATCTAAAAACACTTTGAAACATATTTTTGAGGTATCGTATAAAGCAAATGACTAATAAGAAATATAATTTTTCCAATTTTAATTAACTTCATGAAATCAGCAGCAAAAGATATTTAAAATTGCTTGAAATATTCCGTAAAATTGAAAAATTAAATCATTCATCGAATAACCTTTAATGTAACATTACCCTTGAACTGGGACATAACCATGAAGAATACAAAGAGAATGTCTTCACTGCTTGAAATGGTTTCCATCATTTTTATGTCAAGCTGGAATGAATTTTCCACGGAATACTACTTCGATGAAGCCCTACAAAAGATGCGTAATTCGTTTTCCCCAGAAATTTTTCTCATGCATGACTTATTTCAACGTTCCATTTAAACATTTGCTAATTGTACTTCATGGGATAATTCATGAATCTGTGACGCGTAAAATATTTTCCCCGGGATGTTTTCTCATGCATTACGTATTTTTTACGTACTTGTTAAACCACATACTTTGTGTCCTGCTGGGGAAGTCTTATGAATATATGAAGCAGATATTGAAAACGGGTCATTATTAAAATTAAATAAAGTTTGTTTTGGTGTTTTGTGTATTTTGTCGTTGATTGCTGTATTAACTTTAGTTTGTGTATTATGTGTTAGTCAAAGTTGTATTGCAAAATATTTAGGTTATTATTAACTAGTCCTGTTATTGTATTTCCTGAGTAAACCATCAATGGTATTTATAGGGTAATGGCTTAATTATGACTGGTAGATGTACTGCAAGTTTGGCAATCGTGACTGAACTCTAACTTTTGTATGACTTTACCAAGACTATTACTTGTGCATGAATTGTATTTCATAATCAGACCAAGGAAGAGTTGGGAGGTCAATATCAGAGAGTGGACCGGCCTGTCATTTAGCGATTCTTAGAAGGCAGCTCAGAACCATGACACACGGCATGAGATAGTGTGCAGCTCAAAATGGTGCCCCAACGACCCGGCGTCGGGTTAAGGGACAGTTCAGTTCAGTCAGTTCAATCATGAATGAGACTTGTACTGTATAGAGTATGACTGATCCACTTATTGTGAATGTTTGTGTAATGCGACTTTTTCCTGTATTTATTTGTCTTGTATCTGTATTGAAGTGTAAGTCTTAACTACAACTTAATCATTGATTAATAATCAAGTCAGTGTATACAGAAAGAGAAGGTATACATATCTTTCTACCAATGTTTCCCTCTAAAATGGTTAAAATGTTTAGCACAGTTACTGTATCGGCCTGAATATAGGGTAATTTTTCCCTTCAAAAGGAATATTAGCCCTGAACTCTAAGTCAAAAAAAATACATAAATAACTCCAACACATCGCCCTCTTTGCATGCCTCTTAGAATTTACCACAGCTCTACATGACCAAGGGGCTAACAAATGTTAGCCTTTTCTTGGTTTTGGGTAGTTTGTGTGTGTGTGTTTCTGTTTGTGTCTGTGTCATCCTTAACACGTTGTTAAATTTAGAACACTAGAGCTTTTCTTCTTCCCTTTTTTAAAAAAAAGGTGATTGAATAAATTGGGGTTGTTTTATTTTAGAGTTCTTGCAATATCTACATAAGGAATGTGACAAGTAAAAAATTGTCTCACAAATATATAATGTCCATCAATTGGATCGAGTAAAAGAACAATTGTGGGTTTGATGCAAATTATATTGCATCGCTTGCAAGCAACACAAACATACAAGTCTCTTAGTGCATGCGAATACATTTATTTTAAAATGTTAAAAGGTAAATAAATATTATGTATATTAAACACTTAGGTATATTTTATATAACACGATATGTCATACACAATGGCACTGCGATTACGCTTTTAATTAAAACAAAACATAAAAAATTCTGTGTAGAAAAACATAAATTTGAGCTTTATTTTATAACAAACATAAAATATGTTCTTACATGACTAAAAAATTTATATTTATATTATTCAAACACATTGTATTAAAAATATTAATCATCATCTGTGTCTAGACAGTTACGATCTTTCAGGGGAAACATATCGACATATCAACAGATAACGATCCCCACTGTTGCCTATCTTGAATGGCGGTAAATAATTCATGCAATCTCATCCCTGTAAATTTCTGTATGTTGTCCAACAAGCTGTTCCAATGTCAATCTTTTCGCCGGCTACTTCTACAGTACTTTGAAGGATCATTTTTGTCAGTACATGACCCAGCAATGCCATCCTACGTCTCTTCAATATTATTATTATAATGGTTTCTTGATGAACTGCAATATAGTTTATTTTGTCCCAGAAACATTCATTCGTCTTATGTTCTAAATAGGTGATCTGGATAATTTTCCTCATGCATTTATTTTCAAATGCCTGCAGCTTGCTTTCAGTGGCTGCCAATAGTGTTCAAGTCTCACATCCATAAAGTAAAATGGTTTTTACGAAAGCTATGTAAAGCCTGAGCTTTGTTGGTAGGCTAATATATTTGCTGTTCCATATTTGGGTTAACTTCGTAATTGCTGCCATTGCCGACCTAGTTCTATCTGAAATTTCAGGTTCATATGCATTATATCTATCTGTAAAGACCCGTAAATATCCTAAGCTATGTACCTCTTATAGCTTTTGATGATTCATAAACTGGCAGCTGAGCAATGAACCATTACTTGCCTTTCTCTTAGCTAATTTACATCCCATATGCAGCTTTCCTGTCTTGAAGTTTGTTAGTAAGCTTCTGTAGTTCATTACTGCTCCCAGCTAAAAGATCTATATCATCAGAAAATCTTTGGTTGCATAAGGGTTTTCCGCCTATACCGATGGATGAGTGCAATCACAGAGAGTTTCTAGCATGATTTTTTCAAAGAATATATTTAAAAAGACGGGTGAGAGAATGCAGCCATGGTGGACACCAATCGTCAATTCGTTGAAGTGCCCCAATCAGCCTTTAAATAAAACTGGACTGCTTGCCTGTTTGTTGAGTCCTTCGATCACTTTTAATAGAATTTTTTCAATGTTTAAACTTCTCATCATTTGCCAAAGTTGTACATTGCAACGAACTGTACACAAATATTAATGTAAAATAAAAGGAATGGAAACGCAACAAACAATGACTTAATATTTAAGAAAAATGCTCTCAGAAGTTATTAGCCTCTCCGTGGCTTGGGAGATGAGTAAGGTAGCGGAAGTGACTGCGGCCTGTATCTAATAACCACGGCGCCAACGCCAAAGCACAGGCACCGGAACCTTTCGTACAAACGTAAGGATTGGGCTTGACCTCACCGTGATGTCCGGTGATGGGTATAGGAGCAGGCCCATACCCAACAATTCCCGTCTAGTAATGCCGAAGACCGAAAGACTCTCTGGGCAAGGGGGCGAGACGCACACGGATCGCCCTCAATGATTTGGAGATTTCTGCCTACTCCCTGTCTTATTCTATGGTTCTACTTTCGAAAAACGCAGCACACGGAATGGACCTTGTAAACATCCCACGTTCCAGCGGACGGTGGTACGCTGGCTGGGTTGGTTACCACTCCTCTAGGCGTGATGACCGACGACAGGTCACGTCCTTCCGGTCAACCGGTGACTGACCGTCATGTTATGGGTGCGAAGGGCCATCCTCATCAAGCCCCAGTTGTGCTACAATTGAATGTCTGTGTGATGAGGCAAAAGGCGCACGAAATAACCAAACTACTCCACGAAAAGAATGTTGATGTAGCATTATACCAAGAAACGCTTCTGAAAGGTAAGCCGTTTTACATAACTGGTTATTCGCTATACCATTGAGGGTGCGACCGGCGATGCCGGGACCTTACCACAGCGGTCCGGAACGATGTCACGGTGGAGTTGCTCGAAGAAAAGTGCTACAGCAACACTGACACCCTAACTGTGAGGGTGTTCAAAGGCGACGTTGGCTTTACAATCATGAACCTATGTAATACGCCCAGGAACCCAATGGCGCTTCCTATTGGGGAAGACGTCACACTAAATCGAACGATAATAGCAGGAGACTTTAATGCACAGTCTCCCGACTGGGGCTACACCGAGCGGAATGCGTCGGGCCGATACATCGAAGATGTCTGTATTGGTACGAACTTGATCAGACTATAGAATGAGCACATTGAACCGACGCTGTTGCACACGGGACACAGCACGGAGTCCCGCCCAGATCTAACGCTTATTTCAGCGGACCTAGAGTCCAAGCATAGACTAGAAATATTGAAGGAGGCTTGAAGCGACCATCTCCCAATTCTGATTGAGTTTGTGCTTGGTGCAGACAAACCTCGATTTGACAGAAAGAATTGGCAATTCCGCAAGTCCGATTGGCAAAGATACGAGGCCTTGAGCGAGGCAAAGCTCGCTCTGCTGGATGTTGCAGGAGGCAACTTGGACGACGACTTCGAGAAGTTTATTGGCACAATCCTCGAGACTGCGAGGCGCACGGTCCCGAGGACAAACGGGAAACAGAAATTCAGGCCCTACTGGGACAGGAGCCTAAAAGAATTGGTGAGACAAAAAGTGAAAGCACGGAAAAAACTCCCAGGCTGAAGACGCCCGAAGCTCGTAGGGCGTACAACAGACTGACAGCCGAAGTCCGTGCTGCTGTCAAAATCGCGAAGAAGGCCAAGTGGGTAAATATGTGCGAAAAGCTCGATCTCGCAGACTGTAGAAAAGATTGGCGGCTAATCGATGCACTATCTGGTGCGGGAAAAGTAAAAAAAAAACCCAACCCATTGACGACGTCAAAGGGCCAAAGAGCAAGTGAAACGAAGCGCGCACGGGCGCTGAATAAAAACTTTGCCCAGGTGAATAAAAAAGGGGGCCAGATCTGTCTTTAGCCAAACGATCGACCGAATACGAAAGGAGGGATCCAGGAGACAAAGCACGGGCCCTCAATTCGAGGTTTTCTCGGCACCTTTCATGATGACAGAGTTGCAAACTGCACTTGACAAATGCGAAGCTGGTAAAGCACCAGGGCCAGATAAGGTTCACAACGAAATGCTCAAGCATATGGGCAAGACAGGCCGAATAAAACTATTGAGTATTATCAACTAAACCTAGACTACAGGCGCACTGTCGAAGCTGTGGAAAAAAGCAAAAATAACCCCAATACATAAGGAAGGAAAGCAAAGCGAAATCCCGTCTAGCTAACGGCCCATTTCCCTCACGTCGTGTGTGGGGAAGGTTGCAGAATGGTTAGTGAACGCACGGCTTTATTGGTACCTCGAAAAAACCAAAAGCATTCCGAAGGCACAGGTTGGGTCCCGCAAGGGACGCAACCCGATGGACCAAGCACCACGCTTAATTCAGACCATGACAAACGAACTCGAGATGAAGAACCAGACGTTTGCAGTGTTCTTCGATCTAAAGCAGGCATACGACAAGGTGTGGCGTGGAGGGCTACTTTACAAGCTGCAGCAATTAGGTGTCACTGCTAAAATGTACAGCTGGATAAAATCGTTCCTCACGGCTTGGAGAAGCGCTATCCAGCGAGGCACGACTGGAAGATGGACTCCCATAGGGTTCAGCGCTCAGCTGTACATTGTTTTTAGCCTACGTCCACGACCTACAAAGCATTCTCGAGTCCCAGAATGCCATGTTTGCAGACGATCTGGTGATATGGAGTTCATAAAAAGACGTTGAAACACTGCAAACCGGCTGCAGAATGATCTGAATCGTATTGAAAATTACGCCAACCAATGGCGCCTAGAAGTCAATACGGACAAAACGGTCCATTCCATTTTCACTAATGGACGGAATGCACCGAAGCACGAGGTGGTGCTACAGATCTGCGGAAAGAGGTTAAATTGGGATCGGACACCAACGTACCTGGGTATAAAGCTGGACCAGAAACTCCAGATGCATAACCATGTGCGTGAATTATGCGTCAAAACCACAGCTAAATTGTCCCTGGTGAAGAAGCTCGCTAGCACTAGCTTTGGTGCAGACGCAAGACTACTAAGAGCTCTCTATCTTGGTAGCGGGTGAAGTGCTGTTCACTACAGTCTCCCGGTCCAGACCTTTGCGAGCCGTACGTCTCTAGAGGGACTGGACCGATTACATAACCAAGCTCTACTGTTCATTTGCGGGGCGTTACGTACTACAACCATCGCTGCGGTAGAAATTATGGCAAACGTAGAACCCCTGACGATAAGGCGTAAAAGGCAATCATGACCACGGTTGAGCGATACCGTAGGTTGGAGCATGACGAACCCTGCTACCAACTACAAGACCGATGGGTTAAGAGGGAAATACTGAAGTGACCCTCCTTCATGGACACGGTCTACGAACTAAAAGACTCGGTCCCCCTACCAAGCACAGGGAACGAATGCAACTGGTCCCTGCTCGAGAGCCACATGAAAGCTTTGACCCGCCTGAAATATGTTTGACACTTGCAAATGCCGCGGTGACCAGGGCCAGTCCCGTCGAGCTCTTGCGACACGAGACTCTACGCACAATCGAGGCCTATTGAGACAGCGTGGTAAAAGTCTTTACACACGGCTCACGTTTCAGAGATGGCAGAAGTGGATACGGTGTGGTAATTCAATACCCCCAGCCAGGATCCGACAGCGTCGAGCTGTCGGGGCCGTGTGGATCTGCTAACAGTAGTCATGAAGCCAAACTGGAAGCGATACACAGGGGTTTGAAGGAAGTGCTCCGACGTCTAGCGAAGAGAAAGAGTTTCCCGACCGTTGTGGTCTTCACCAATTCTCGGTTTTCGCTCGAAACCTTGGATCGATCCTCTCTGGAGGCCAAGACGGTAGGTGCCATTTTGGAGACAGTAGGTGAACTCCTGGCACGTGGCGGCAGAGTAGTCCTACAGTACATGGCCGGACACTGCGGTACGACCCAATCAGACAGGGTTGAAGCACTGGCTAAGGCAGGCACAGCCAAGCCCCAACCCGATAAGCCCTGGACCCAACTGGGGGTCAAGTCGTAGCTAAAAGACAATTTCCATGAGAAGTGGCTTGAGGGCTGGGCAAATGTGAATACGGCCAGGAAGGTGTACCAGTAAATGCCGTGACCGAGCAAAAGCGATCCTTGGTGGACACTTAAACGTAGTAGTCAGACGCTCATAACACGGATGAGAACTGACCATTCTCCAATACGAAGCTACCTGTACAAGTTTGATAACAGGAGGGAACTGGCCTGTCGGCTGTTTGGCTGCCCCGACAAGACGGTGGCCCACATACTAGAATGTTGTCCCGAGTTGGACGAGGTTTTGGAGGGTGAAGTTGCGGTACCTGCAGAGGATTACCTCTATGGCAATTCCCGCTTGATGAGGTTCGCCTGCGAAAAATTGAACCGGGTCCTAAGAGCCTATCGGCTGGACCCAACAGAGAATGAAATATGAGCTCCATTTCCTTATATCCTGTGTCATTGTTTTTTGTTTTTCCTTTCTTGTTATTGTACATAAATATTTTATGGTACAGTATGATTAAGAAGTTAAATATAATGTTATTATGTATATAAGTACGTATTTTATGTTTATTGTACTGAGGACGGCATTAGTCAAAACGTTTATTGTCAGGTAATTTTTTAAAAAAAATTGTTTGTTTATTTTGTATATAAAGTTAACTTTTTGTGTCAATTTTAATTATGGAAATTCAAAGCCATATACTTTTCCTCCAAATGGTTAATAAACATGTTTATTTAACACGTTAAGTTGTTAATATTATTTAAAACAAATAACACGTGTACTGAAAACAGGGTCATACATTTTATTTTGAAAGCCTTCAAAATGTTTTTTTTTTATTGAAAAATAAAATAAAATAAATGTTATATTGCCTTTGAAAGCAATGCTCAATTTTCCTGGGAAATCGTTATGTAAATATTTTCCCGGAAAGTAGCTCATTGAGGACTATAAAAGTCGCGGTCGACTGAATGTCACGATGTTAACTTCTTTACTTCTGTCATTTTACATCATCTGCCAGTAATGGTAATTCAAATATAGATAAATATAACACAATTTTTAAAAAAATTGTTTTAAAATATAAAATGTTAAGTAAGTATGAGCGTTTTAATATACCTAATGTAAAGTGGAATAGTCCATGAAAAGTTGTTTATATTGAACACACGATTTAGGTGGAGTATAGATAGTTTAGTCAGTTATTTTTGTTATCATTTTGTTGTTGTTAAGTTTTTTGTTTGTTGTATTTTTTCAATTGTTTGTGGTGTATTTTTGATTATTTGGAAATATAACGATCAAAATGATGTAGAAAAGTTCATAGAACAAAAGTAAATAGATTGATTTAATTTATTTATTTAAAATTATATACAGATAATTTTTTCATTATACGCTTAACAATGGAACAATTGTTTTTCGTATAAGGTAAGGAAACTATTATTTGATATTGTGTTATAATACTTATAAGAGTAAAGTGAGCCGGTTCGGATTTCCAAGATTGGATTTACTGTTACAAAGCGCTGTGTTACAGTGAAGGCGATTTCATATTTAAAACTTTTAGTTATCTAATTTTTTTTTTAAAACTAGAGATATATGTGAATGAAACGAAATCTATAATGTACTATTCCCAAATTCATACGCAGTATCTTTTATGAGCTAATATCGACTTTAAATCATTCTTAGTTACACATCCAATTTTATTTTTCATCAAGGAAAAAAGGTTTCTTGTTAAATCTTCACAGCGCATCATTCACTTGTTTCATGATCTAATGCTCACAAATTATAGGTACTTCCAGTGGCCTCCACCTCGTGTTTTCTCATAGACACAACTAATGTTTTTAGTAGTTACAGTCGATGAACATATTTATCTGGTTTTAAGTTTAACACTTGAATAAGGTCATTGAAATAAGAAATAAAGTAAATTAAGAATTACTTAGACTTGTGGTAGACTTTTTTCATATAGCTTCTACATAGAGCTGTATTTGAAATATGATAACAATCGTCTGGTTAATTGATCCACTGAAATGGGGTGCGCAATCTTTAGGTCATTGACGGCCGCATTAAAAAAAATTAATTTTTCTACGGCCGCCAAATTGTTTTTACTTAAGAGCAAAACGATCACTATCAAATATTTACCTCTCATAATAGTCAACGCGAGATAATAAAGACGTTATCATAAGGCGTTGTAATCAAACGCAGTGCTTCATTACAAACAAAACATTTCAATTGATATTTTCCTATTTCTCTACTATAACTATATTTAACATGTCATATAAACTAAGGTGGGGAACTCATGAAAACCTTTATCATGGATGTTGTTGAAAGCATTTATCCAGGTAAAATTTCCGAGCAGTTGAAGCTCTCCATGCTGGAAATATTAATAAGGAGGACATCATGTTAGTACTGGCTGTTAATGTATCTATGGACATTTCAGATTCAGCGTTGCTACTCATGTTCGACTTAAATGTCCAACATTCGAATTGTTCGAAATCTACTTTCCATGACGACACTTGTTACTCTAACTCGAGCAGAATACATATTTTAGGCAATTTAAAAAGCTTGCACCGCCTCGCACGTTGATCTGAAAGACCTGCGAGTAACCTGCCATTGTTTGTAAGCCAAATTGCTTTGTGGCTAGATTTCTTATTATGATTTCAGGGATCACGGTAATGACCAGCTATTTTTTTACCAGTAGGTGCTGTAATACGGTAAATTTGAGAATTAGGGATAATAAGGTTTTTAATGTAATAAAAACTACATTTGGGCCCCTAGCCCCCAAGAGTTGGAATTTTAAAATTATTTTTTGCGAGTTAGCGTTAGGAGAGTGTCTTTAACAATTTCCTACAGTTTCATTCTTCTACCTACACGGGAAATAGTCGAATGGGGGATTTTCAGTATTTATATATCGTATATTAGTACAAAAAAAACCCTACATATGGGCCTCCGGTTCCCCATGAGAGGGAAGTTTAAAATTCTTTCTCGCAAAATATCGTCGGGGTAGCATGCTTAAAAACTTGTCAAAGTTTCATACTTCTACCTATCCGTAAAATAAGATAATTAGTGGTTTTCAGTTTTTATATATAGTTCATATAAGGGAAAAAATACTTTTGGGCCCCCGGCTCCCAGTAAGTGATAATTTAAATATTTTTTCACCTGTTACCACTGCGGAAGTGTAGTAAACAATATCCTAAAATTTCATGCTTCTGCCTTTTCGAGAAATAGAAAAATTGTTGATTTTCATTTTTTATAGAGCTCAAATAAGGAGAAAAAAAAGTTTTTGGGACGTCGGCGCCCATGAGTGTGAATGTATGGAACGAAACCTATTTAAGAACCTTCCCCATATGATTGTGTGTATGTTTACTAAATTTCACTTGACTGGGTTGTCTGGATCTTGAGTTATTAGGGAACAGACAGACAGACAGACAGACAGACAACAAATGCGTCTTATATATATGGATACCACAACAGCGTTCGTTAATTATCTAAGGCAGAAAATTTCGCCGTGTTCTTCTGCTACGAAAAGAAATTCATGAATTTTATGCAACCAAAAAAAAAATAATTACATTGCAGATACAGTCTTTCTTAATATTTCTAGACTTCCTTGTACAATTGTTATTTGATGTCAACTGCCTCAATGAGTCTCTAAAAGCAAAGTAAGAATAGTTTGCCTCATGCACAGAATAGTAAACGATTTCTATTACAAATGTCGACTGCTATAAAAGTCATATCCAACAGTTCAATCTCTATCATTTCGCGCAACTCACCGCTTTACTCAGGAGCCATGAAAAAAGAAAAGATTAAAATCGGGCTTGTCTTTTTTAGGCTTCCTCGTAGCGCTGTTTTTGGATCTCGCAGAAAGTTTCCAGAATATAGAGAAGATCTCAGAAAAAATTAGACTTATTGCTTCTTCACATTTCCTTGAGACAGAAATTACTCCATTTGTTGTCCGAATGGAACTGATCGAAAAAAAAAACAACGCGCAGTTTGTGAAGATATTTGAGGACGAAAAACGATGTACTGGAGTCATTGACAGCAGCTGTGGAATTTTCCAAGATTCGCGAAATATCAAGAAACATTCTAGTGCTGTTTTGGAAGCATGTACATGTATGAAGCGTCATTTTTAAACATGAAAAATCTAAAGAACAAATATCGAACCAGACTGATGGACATCAATCTATTAATGAAGTGAATTATTGTGTGAAAGAGGTTACTGTTAGACAAGCCCACAAAGAAACACAAATTAGGTCAATCACGAGAAATTGAGAAAACGGAACCTCGGCGGTGACATGAAATGATGTCAGAAGCGGTCATCCTGTGACAGGGGCCCAACTGGGTAGAGATAAGGAATTAATGAGGATAATAAGAGAAAATTTAGATACAATAATACTATGGGCCGGGCCCATTGCATCCGCATAGCTTGTTGTGGCATAGGACCAGCCCTGCTTCTTCTGTGTGTAGAGAATTCAAAAGTGAGATAATGAATAAATCTAATTGACTGAAAGACGAACTAATGGTTGCTGTAAATTAAAAACAAACTGTCGGGATTAGCATGTCCTGAATGTATAGATTTCTGGTTTTTATAGTTATTTCTTAAATTTAAATATGGAATGGGATGTATAACCATATATATACTAGCAATTTACCCGCGCTTTGCTGCAGGAAGTTGGAGAATTAATGATGCGTGAGTGAGTGAGTGAGTGCATAAAAACCATATTTTGGCCCCAACAACTTCAAAATGTTTTATGCTTCTACCTACATGGGCAATGGGAGAATGAGTGATTTTTTAAAAACTTTTTACCATCGTAGAAGTGTATTTAATAAACCATCAAAGTTTCATGCGTTTGCCTTTTCGGAAAATAAGAGAATTAGTGATTTCCAATTTTTATACAGCACATATAAGGAAAAAACAAGTTTTAGGGCGGCGGTCCTCATAAATGTGCATTTAAAAATTATTTTACGCAAATTTTCGTCGTTAGAGGGTACCCAATAACTTCCAAAAATGTTGTGTTTTTACCTACACGATGAATGTGGAATTAGTGATGAGTCAGATTTTAATATTTAAAAAAATATATTTTGGCCCCCAGCCACCTATGAGTTGGAATTAACCATTCTCTTACGCCAAATTTCATCGTGAGATTCAACAACTTCCCAAAGTTTCATACTTCTACCTACATATGGAAAGGTAGAATTAGTGATGTTCATTTTTATGTGGTTTATATTAGGATAAACTACATTTGGGCCACCCTGGCCCCCAGTAAAGGCTTTTAAAATATTTTTCACCTGCTACCATCGTGAAAGTGTAATTATCCATTGCCTTACGTTTCATGAGTCTACCTCATCCGGAAATAGGATAATTAGTGATTGTCAATATTTATATAGCTCATATAAGGAAAAAAAAGGATTTTTTGGCTCCGGCTAATTATCGTCGGAAGCATGTCCACAAAAAAAATTTACAAAAATTCATGCTTCTACCTATACGGGAAATAAGAGAAATAATGATTTGCAATTTGTAAATAGCTCATAAAAGGGGGAAAAAAACTTTTTGGGGGGCCCGGCCCCCATAAGTGTGAATTTCAAAATTCTTTTTCGTAAATTTTCGTCATGAGAGAGTACAAAACAATGTCACAAAGTTTCATGCCCCTACCTACACGGGAAATAGGAAAATTGGTGATTTTCAATTTTTATAGAGCAAATATTAGAAAAAACATGTTTTTTGCCCCCCCCCTTCCCGGCCCCCAAGAGCGAGATTTTTAAAATTATTTTTCGCCAATTTTTGTCGTGAGAAGGTACCCAAAAACCTTCCAAAATTTCATGCTTCAACATACACATAAAATAGGAGAATTAGTGATGAGTCGGTTTATAATTTAAAAAAAAACTATATTTGGGCCCCACGGCGCCCCATGAGAGGGAGTTTAAAACATTTTTTAATCAATTGTCGTCGGGAGCGTGTACTCAAAAATAATTCCCTAAGTTTCATGCTTCTACATATTCAGGAAATAGGAAAATTAGTGATTTTCAATTTCTAAATACGGAATATAAGGAAAAAAAACGTTTTGGCGACTCCGGCCCCAAAGAGTGGGAAAGTTAATTATTCTTTTCCAGTTATTGTCGAGAGCACGTACTCAAAAAATTTCCAAAGTTTCATGCTTCTACCTACACGGGAAAAATGAAAATAGGTGATTTTATTTTTTTATAGAGCACATATAGGAAAAAATGTTTTTGGGCCCTAGGCACCACATAAGCGAGATTTTTAAAAATCTTTTTCGCCAATTTTCGTCGTGAGAGGGTACCAACAACTTTTCAAAATCTCATGCTCCTTCCTACACCGGAAGTTGGAGAATTAGTGATGAGTCGGTTTTTAATATAAGAAAAACTATATTTGGTCCCCCGGTCCCCCATGAGAGGGAATGGTAACATTATTGTTTTGCCAGTTTATTTCGGGAGCGTTTACTTAAAAAACTAACCAAAGTTTCATGCTGCTACCTACACGGGAAATAGGAAAATTTGTGATTTTATTATTTATAGTGCCCAAATAAGGAAAAAAATGTTTTTGGGTCTGTCCTCACATGAGCGAGATTTTAAAAAAATTTTTTTTCGCCAATTTTCGTCGTGATAAGGTACCCAACAACTTCCCAAAGTTTCATGCTTCTACCTACACGGGAAGTTGGAGAATTAGTGATGAATCAGTGAGTGAGTGAGTCAGTGAGTCAGTGAGGGCTTTCCCTTTTATTAGTATAGATAAACTACATTTTGGCCTCCGGTGCCCAGTTACTGATAAATTAAATGCATTTAAGCCTGTTGTTAACTCCTGGGAGATTTTAAAATAATACAATTTTCAAATGTCTTATTTAATGTACGACAAAAAATAATTGTTCTTAATGTTGGTGATTTTAAAGAGTTTTAATAACTTTTTCGTTGAAAAAACTATAGATGTGAAGATTTGAAAATGTAACTTTTTTTTATTGATGAATCTTGTTTTGTAGTAACACATAAATAAATATATATTTAGATATAAAACAATGGTAAGTATTTGGGCACTTATAATAGACCTGTAGGAACATGATGTGTAACTTCATTAAAAGTCATTTTATTGCTCCTGCCTACACCGGAAGTTAGATAATTAGTGATGATTGATGAGTGAGTGAATTAAAAACTATACTTGGGCCCCAGGTCCCCAGAAAGGGATATTTTAAATATGTTTTCACCTGCTACCATCGTGAAAGTGTATTTAACTACCCCCCAACGTTGCACGCTTTTACCTATTCAGTAAGTAAGAGAATTATTGATTTTCAATTTTTATATAGATCACATAAGAGAAAAAACGTTTTTGGGGCCCCAGCCCTCATGAGTGTGTATTTCAAAAATCTTTTACACCAACTTTCATTGTGAGAGGTTACATAACAATTTTCCAAAGTTTCATGCTCCAACCTACTCGGAAAATTTTGACAATAATTGATGAGTCGATTTTTAATATAACAAAAACTATATTTGGGCCCTCGGACACCCATGAGAGGGAGTTTTACATTATTTTTTGCGAAATTACGTTGGGAGCGTTTACTCAACATTTTGTCCACAGTTTTAATCATCTACCTATACAGGAAAAAGGAGAATGAGTGATTTTCAATTTTTATATAGCTCATATTAGGAAAAAAGTTTTTTGGGGTTATCGGGGCCCCAGCTCCCATGAGTGGGAAAATTAATTTTCTCTTTTGCCAATTATCGTCGGAAGCATGTACTCAAAAAATGTCTAAAGTTTCATGCATCTACTAACACAGGAAATAGAAGAATTATTGATTTTTAATTAGTATACATCTTATATAAGGAAAAACAAATTTTTTGGGACCCTGGACCCCATGAGTGTGAATTTCAAAATTCTTTTTCGCCAATTTATTTTGTAAGAGGGTACCCAACACCTTCCCAAAGTTTCATGCTTTTACCTACACGGAAAGTTAAAAAATTAGTGATGTAGGCCCCCGGCCCCACATTAGTGAGATTTAAAAAATTATTTTACGCCAATTTTTGTAGTCAGAGTGTACCCAACAACCTCCCAAAATTTCTTGCTTTTACCAACACGGAAAGTTGGAGAAAGGAGAATTAGTGATTTTCAATTTTTATATAGCTCATATTAGGAAACAAGTTTTTCCGGCCCCCATGAGTGGGAAATTTTATTATTTTTTAGTCAAAATAATCGTAGGAAACATGTACTCAAAAAATTTCCAAGGTTTCATGCTTCTACCTACACGGGAAATAAGAAAATTGGTGATTTTCTATTTTTATTAAGCCCCAATGAGGAACAAAAATATTTTGGGTCCCCGGCCCCACATGAGCGAGATTTTAAAAATTCTTTTTCGCCAGTTTACGTCGTGAGAGGGTTTCAAACAACTTCCCAAAATTCCATGCTCCTAACTACACCGAAAAGTGGAGAATTAGAGATGAGTCGGTTTTTAATGTGAGAGAAAATATATTTGGGCTCCCGGCCCCCCCATGAGATTTAGTTTTAAAATTTGTTTTGGCCAATTAGCGCCGAGAGCGTGTACTTAAACCATTTCCAAAGTTTCATATTTTTACCCATATGGCAAATAGGAAAAATGGTTATTTTTAATTTTTATAGAGCCCATATTATGAAAAACTTTTTGGGCCCCCAGCCCAACTTTAGCTAGATTTAAAAAAATCTTTTTCGCCAATTTAGTTGTTTTTGGACATCCAACAACTTTCCAAAGTTTCATGCTTCTACCTACACGGGAAGTTGAAGAATTAGTGATAAGTGAAGAAGAGTTTTTGGGCCCCCGGCCCCACATGAGCGAGGTTTTAAAAATTCTTTTTCGTCAATTTTTTGTAATTGGAGGGTACTTAATAACTTCTCAAAGTTTCATGCTTCTACCTACACGGAAAATAGGAAAATTGCTGACTTTCAGTTAGACCATGTACGCAAAAAACCTTTGGGGCCCACGGCCCCACATGACGGAGATTTTGAAAATTCTTTTAAAAAAAATTTTGTTGTTACTGGGTACCCAACAACATCCAATAGTTTCATATTTCTACCTACACGATAACTTGGAGAATAAGTGATGTAAAAAAAATATTTTTGGGCACCCGGCCCCACATGAGCGAGGTTTTAAAAATTATTTTTCGTCAATTTTTGTAATTAGAGGGTACCCAACAACTTCCCAAAGTTTCATGCTTCTACCTACACGGGAAGTTGGAGAATTAGTGATGAATCAGTGAGTGAGTGAGTGAGTGAGTGAGTGGGTGAGTCAGTGAGGGCTTTCCTTTTTATTAGTATATATATATATAAATATATATATATA
>MUZC01004700.1:215757-226342 GCA_002072015.1 Radix auricularia | reverse complement strand
GGGGGCGCGGTGGTCAAAGTGTTAGTGCGCTGCGGTACAAAAACAATTCTAAAATAAAAATAAAAATCGGTCACGGGTTCAAACCCCGGTTCTGGCACCCCTACGGGTAGATGATGCTCGTTAAAACCTTGGCTGGTAGTTCATCTAGGAGAAGGAAACTCCGAATACAAATCCTCCGCTGCCTTGCGGCTATACCTGCCTTGCGGGAAAGGCTAAGGGAGTAAACCCTGAAAGAAAATCAGGAATTGGAGCACCTACAGGCGGTCTATACATAAGACTTATGTACATACCGGCAGCTCCTGCGACGCCAATGGCAGCCAAGCTGCATCGACGCAAGTCGTTCCCTTGGTTACACCATTGACGTGGAGAGGGGGGATATGCTGTATGGGCAGCAGCTAATTCTCCATAATACCCGCCCAGGCTTGCATCACCTCTGGAGAGGACACTCCAGCGTCGCCGCAAGGTGTCGACAAAACACGGGAAGCAGCAGTTACCGGTTATAAGCCAAAGCTCAATTGACGTAGAGCTAGGCGCCAGGGGCTGCTTCCGACGGTGGGAGAGACTACCAATGTCTCACTGGACAGCTACCGCCCGCCTCAAACTGGGCAGCCCCCAGTCAAATAGGTGCTATCCCGTCATGGCCTGCCTTCTCCACTGGGTGCGTGGAGATTAGAGTACCACTCAACAAGTGGGCCACTAAGCCCTGCACCAAGAAATACAAAAAAGAAAAAGAAGACCCCAGCTCTTCGAATCGCTAGCTGGAACGTGAGGACTATGTGTCCCGGCATCACTGATGATCTGCAGTCCATAAACGACACACGGAAGACAGGAATAATCGATAGAGAACTTAAAAGGCTAAAGATTGACATAGCATGCCTTCAGGAGACCAGGCTCCCAGACAACGGTTCACTCAAAGAGGCCAATTACACCTTCTTCTGGCAAGGCAGACCGAAAGACGAACCTAGACAGCATGGTGTGGGTTTCGCTGTTAAAAACACTCTTCTACCATCCATTGAACCACCGTCATCAGGCACGGAGAGGATCCTCACTCTAAGACTCAGAACAACTGCGGGCCCAGCAAACATTCTTAGTGTGTATGCCCCAACACTCTATTCAACTCCGGAAGAGAAGGACCAGTTCTATGGAGCGTTAGACCAGGCAATAGCCGGCATCCACAAAGACGAGGCAATCTATCTCCTAGGAGATTTCAATGCTAGAGTGGGGAGCGACCACGAAGCCTGGCCCACCTGCCTTGGACTATTTGGAAGAGGAAAGTTAAATGAAAATGGACAAAGGCTTCTGGAATTGTGCTGCTCACGAGGCTTGTGTGTGACCAACACTTTCTTCAAGTGCAAGGATATACATCAAGTATCTTGGAGACACCCTCGATCCCACCAATGGCACCAGCTGGACCTCATTATCACCAGGCGTGCACAACTAGCTAGCGTCCTACTCACTCGCAGCTATCACAGTGCCGACTGTGACACGGATCATTCCCTTGTCGCCAGCAAAGTACGAATAATGAGGAAAAACTCGTACCACACAAAGAAAAAGGGAAGTCCACGCATCAATACCTCCTGCATGAAAGACCCTGCGATAGCGCAGCTGTTCAAAGACAAGGTGAAGGAAAGTCTCTCAAAGATGTCCCCATGCGTCACCATTGACTCCAAATGGACGCAACTGAGAGACACAATCTATACATCCGCAATACAAGCCTTTGGCAAAAAATCTCACAAAAACACGGACTGGTTTGATGAACATTGGGACGAGATGAAACCCGTCACTGAAGCAAAAAGGAAAGCTCTTATGGCTTACAAGGAAAAGCCTACACCTGACAATTTGCATGCTTTAAAAACAGCTAAGTCACTTGCCCAAAAGGTTGCACGTAAATGTGTCAATACCTACTGGCTTAAGCTCTGTTCCAGTATACAATCAGCTGCAGACATGGGCAATGCAAAAGTCATGTACGAAAACATCAAAAAGGCAACGGGCCCCTTGACGTCAAAAGCTGCTCCCCTAAAGTCCAAAAATGGAGAAATTATTCAAGACCAGGCAGCACAGCTAAAACGGTGGGTTGAGCATTATCTGGAATTGTATTCAACAGTTACCACAGTCTCCAGCACCGCTCTAGATGACATCCCAGATATGCCACTCATGGAAGAACTTGATGTCGTGCCCACACAGGAAGAGCTGAGCAAAGCAATTGACAGTCTAGCTTGTGGAAAAGCGCCTGGGAATGATGGAATACCACCAGAGGTTCTAAAGAGTGGCAAGACAGCTTTACTCCAACCATTGCACGAGATTCTGTCCCTCTGCTGGGAACAGGGCTACATCCCCCAAGACCTAAAGGATGCAAATATAGTGACACTATATAAAAACAAAGGTGATAGGAGTGATTGCAATAATTATCGCGGCATTTCACTCCTTAGTATTGTAGGAAAGACCTTTGCCCGCGTTATACTAAAACGTTTACAAAGCCTAGCATCCCGCGTCTATCCAGAATCTCAGTGTGGTTTCCGGTCCGGTCGGTCTACCATAGACATGGTGTTCTCCATACGACAGCTCCAGGAAAAATGCAGAGAGCAGCAGATGCCACTATACATTGCATTTGTGGACCTTACAAAAGCCTTCGACTTAGTCAGTCGCAACGGGCTATTCCAAATACTGGCAAAAATTGGATGTCCCCCTCACCTACTTGCCATCATCAGACAGTTCCATGAAAATATGCTTGGCACAGTACAGTTCGATGGAGCTAAGTCAGAGGCCTTCCCTGTCAGCAGCGGAGTTAAACAAGGTTGTGTACTCGCACCAACACTCTTCGCAATATTCTTCTCTGTACTTCTTCGATACGCATTCAAGGATAGCAGTGAGGGAATCTGGTTACATACCAGAGCTGATGGAGGACTTTTCAACACTGCCCGCCTCCGAGCCAAGACCAAAACGACGGATGTCCTAATTCGAGAGCTACTATTTGCGGATGATGCGGCACTAACAGCACATACAGAATCTGGTTTGCAACAACTCGTGTCAAGCTTCTCCAATGCCTGCAAAGAATTTGGTCTGCAAATCAGCTTGAAAAAGACAAACATCATGGCCCAAGACACTCGACCTCCTCCTACCATAAATATCGATAATGAAAACTTGGAGGTTGTGGACAGCTTCACCTACTTGGGATCCAAGGTCTCCAATACACTGTCCATTGAAGAAGAAATAAACAGCAGAATTGGCAAGGCAGCCGCAACAATGGCTAAACTAAATAAGCGGGTCTGGCAAAACACCAAGCTAACGGAGAAAACCAAACTGTGCGTCTATCGAGCCTGTGTCATCAGTACACTACTATATGGGAGCGAGACATGGACCACTTATACATCACAAGAGCGTAAGCTTAACAGCTTCCATTTGAGATGCTTGCGCCGCATCCTTGGTATTAAATGGCAAGAAAAAGTGCCTAATAGTGAGGTACTAACGCGTGCCAATACCCAAAGCATGTTCTCAATTCTTAGTGAAAGACGGATGAGGTGGCTAGGACATGTCAAAAGAATGAGCCCCGGCCGCATCCCGAAGGACCTCCTATATGGTGAACTTGCTTCAGGAAAGAGGAAAACAGGTCGCCCACGCTTGCGATTTAAAGATGTCTGTCAAAGGGACATGAAAGCAGCCAAAATACATACAAGTGACTGGGAGTGTAAGGCAGAAGACCGATCTACGTGGCGCAAAGTTGTCAAAGAGGGCGTCATAGTAGCCGAGGAGCGAAGAATGGAGGAGGCTGCAGACAGAAGAGCTAGGAGAAAGGCCAAAACATTTGGAAGCACAGAACTCGTGTGTAAAAACTGTGGCAAAGACTGTCACTCAAGGATAGGACTGCACAGTCACGCGAGGAAATGCAACCCAACCCAACGGTGATGCACCATCGTCTCGCGAGACGGAAGGATGCCGGAATGCACATTGATTTAATTCAATCATTTGCATCTGAATTTTCGGCAGATATTGATAATAATGTTAAGTCTTTAAATTTCTTTTCTTTAATTATCGATTAAACCATTGATATGTCTAAAACTGATAAGATGTCACTTATTGTTTAGGTTTAAAATAAGGAAATGTTGTGGAAAGATCTATAGGCTTTTATACTTTTGTAAACAACAATGCTGCATCCGCATTTGCTGAGAAGATTCTAACGGAACTACTCATTAAAAAAGCGAAACAGTGATATCACAATCTGAGAAGGAAAGGCATATGATGGTGCATCTGTGATGTCAGGAATTAAGTGTGGCCTTCAAACTTTCACACAATGCCATCTATGTTCATTGCTGTGCCCATGTTTTAAATTTGGTCACTCTCGAAGCAATGTCCGTAAACAGTGATGTAGACAGTTGTTTTTGGCACAGCTGAAAGGTTTTATGTATTCTTTACGCCAAGTTTACCACGTCTACATACTCTTAAAAACATCATAAATCTCAATATGAATCAACAGTAGATACTCTGAAATTAAATGACTTTCTGATACAAGATGGTCAAGCCTTAGGCCGTAAGTAATCATGCAGTTGATGCAGTTATTGGATCATTCTCTGCTGTTCTAGCCACTATAGAAGATATAAATTCTAGGGCATCAACATAACACAATGGATGTGTCAGAGCAGAAGCCATTGCACAATCTGCTTTAATGCCAAAATATTATTTTGTTTTTTATGCTATTTGTACTAAAGTTGGTGTTGATATTTTCATGTTATTAAACCACTTGCAGCTCAAGAGTATTGGCATTGCAATAGCAAAACGATTGATCGATGCTGGAAGAAATAAGTTTGTTGAAATGAGAAGGATCACGCTTTTTATAATTCTGAAAGTAGATATCTAATCATTTATTAACAACAACTGCTCGAAACTAGATGTTAAAAACAAAATTTAAAGAAACGCGAATTGCAGAAAATAAAAGTAGGGCAGGTGAACTTAGTAGACATGAAAGGGCTAATGATCCAACTAGCAGTTTTAAATCTGAAACATACTTAACTATCTTGGATACACTTCTAAAATAAATAGATGATCGTTATAATAATTTTAGGGGCGCAGCTATTTATTTCTATTGTATTGATCCATCAAAAATGTCGGAAGAAAAATAAAGAACCTCTTCGAAGTTTATGCAAAATTTACAAACACATTAACCTAATCGTTGAATATTATACCATCCAAGATTTTTATGCATCACAACTTCCATCACTATCTAGTGAGCTACGATTTATAGAGTTTCTGCCATTCTTGACTGAAAAATAAATGGCATCAAGTCTCTATAGTTTGTCAATATTCTATAAAAATTTACTTGAATCTTCCTGCTAGCAATGATTGAAAATCATTTAAAAAAATTGCGCTCAACAATGACAAACGAACGTCTGTCTGGATTGGCAATAATTTCAAATGAACGTGATCTAGGTGAGAACGTTGACTTTTAATCAACGATAAGTCGTTTCGCTTCGCTAGAAGGGAATTTAAATAAGGCTCAGGGCTCTATATAAATTCTTATAAAATAAGTTTCTTTATTAGATCAATAAATATACTATTGAAATAAATAAACGTTACTATTTTGAAAACATATCTGTTTATATTTATTTCTTCTGTTTGACTTGTTTCTTAATTTGGAAAATTTACTAAATTAGTAGTCTAATAATTAGTATTGACAAGGGCTGCGGAAATGAACGATTAATTTCTCGACTAATCCTTAAAAATTTTAAGGATTAAATTATTTATTTTTAACCATTAAGCGACCCATCACTTAAAAGTAATATGAAGTCAAAGAGTTTTAAAAAAAAAAAGCGGCTGATAAATAATAAATTTCCTGAAGATTACATGAACATTTTTGTTTTAAAATATTGACTGGCGGCATGTTCAAAATGTTAATAAATTTCGCCTACTTATCAAACCAAATGAAAAGCGTATAAGCTAATGGGAGTAATTGAGTTTGACTTGAGATAGAAATGATGACAGCTCTTCTGATGAATAACTGAGTTACAAAATGGAGATGAAAGTTATTGAATCCAGTTATCCTGTACAATGTTGGAAAAATAATGAACACCGATATCCGATAATGTCATTCCTTGCCAAGACCGTTTTGAGCATACCAATTTCAGTTTTCTCAGTTCCACGTGAATGATTGTTCAACTCGGCTGGTTATATTGTCACTTAGATCCGCTCATCACATGAACCTAATAATGTCAACACATCTGTCTTTTTGCGTAGATGTTTAAAAGGAATATTTAAAGTAGACATGCCAGCGTTATTTAGATTTTTAAGAAGAACGTGAAATGAGTGTTACTTATGAAATCATAGATTAAAATTTTTGGCTTTAATCGAAATTAACGATTAATTAATCGTTATTTTTTCAAAAGTTAACAATTAAATTTAAATTAATCGTTAACAGCCATTGTATTTACCCAATGCTCTGATATTAGTAAATTTTTCGGCGTCCCCCTGAAATTCTCCTGGCCCCCCCACGCAGACAAAGCTAAATCCGCCACTGAGCAAGAGAAGTGTGTCATCTTACAATCAGAGAAACGTTCAATTCATTTGTGGGACAATTTCTTGTTTTAAGACTGTAGAACTCATAAAAGACATGATAGACAATTTGCTGAGACTCCTTGGATACCAGAAGTCTACTAAGGCATGGGCAATCAGATTGCTCTGGTGGCGTAAGGTCATGCAAAATTGATTATTGTGTGTGTGTGTGTGTGCGTGCGTGTGTACATGCGTGTGTGTTTGTGTGCGTGCGTGCGTTCGTGCGTGTGCGTGTGTGTGTGTTTGTGTGTGTGTGTACAAATATTTTTCTTTTTATAACGCTGTCGAATGTGTAGCATGCTTGTGCTTAGCATGTTGTGGTTACATCTAATTTGGTTGTTTTTCGTGTCAATTTTTGAAATTTTATGATGAGGATGTATTAAGGTTGTATAGGTTGTAAAAAGTTATGATTAAGAACAATTTTTTCTCCTTGATTTGTGTATGGGAAATTATAAGTGTATTATGAGCAGGTTGATGTTTCAATCTGCCTGTGATGTACGGTTGTACTAATGGGAACATTTGTGTGTGTGTAAGTAATTAATGTGTTGTAAGCAGGTTATTCAGCTGTGACATGCTTACGATCGACTATTGAAGGTTCTGCCGATTTGAAACTATTTTTTTGGTCAAGATTTGTTGCGTGTTTTAACGGTATAATGAGCCTATTGAAGGATCTGTAAAATAATGATTGCAATTCTATGTATGAGGTAATGAGGTACAATTTGACGAAGTTATGGTTCTATTAGGATTGTTTTTTGGGACTGTTTATAATTATGTTATGATGTGCATATATTTGATTGTCTTTAAGGTAGAAAGATTATTAAGATTCGTTACCCTTTGCATTTTTTGTACCTTGATTTACTTTTTACATTGACAGGGTCAATGTTGCTATGGTCAAGCGCTTTAGACCGACTAAGGCGAGTGACTTACATTGTGAGAATTATGAAAGTATATTTTTTGTGGATTTTGCTGGCGTATGCTGTTACATGAACAATGAGAATGATGAATTGCCTATGTGTGTGTTAGTTGTAATGCTGTTACTCAAATTTTTGAGCAAGATGAACGGCTTGAAAATGTTTTGCTGTCTTATGCTAATGTTTGATTTATGAGGATGAATTGACAAATTGTGTTGTTGTTTTTTTGTGTGTAAACTCTAGTACACTAACAAGTTAATGATATAAAGAATTGTTGTGCTTGGATTGTCTCATGCTATGATTTGATTTGTGACAACGATGAGATGACTTGTGCTTGGCCTCGGTTGTCTTTTGATTTTAATAGAATAGAGAATAGAGAATAAGGGCATAAGAGGAACAAGGAGAAAGGAAAAAAAAAGAAGCGGCAGAAATTAGAAGGAAGGAAGAGGAACCAGAAGAAAAGAGAAGGAAAGAAGCGGCAGACATTAGAAGTTATGAATTAGAACTAGAAAGAATGAGATTGGAAGCAATGACAAGACGAGGGAGTGGGAATTGAAACGCACGAAATTAAAAACTACCACTTACTAAAGAACCTTCAAAAGTACGACAAATCTACTGATCTGGACGAATACATTGAACATTTTGAACATATATCCCAGCAAAATGGAGTGCCCAAAGTAGAGTGGTTGGCCGAATTACAGGTACGAGTGATGAGGTATCTACAGGCATTCTTATTAACAGAGGATGATAGAAAAAATATCATTAATATGACACCGTTAAGTCACTGTTGTTGACGCACACATGTTAAGGTGCAGAGGATATAGAGTAAAGTGGAATGACCTTAAACCACTGACTGATAATTTTAGAGAATTTCATTCAAAATTAGTAAGGAGTATAGACAACTGAGTGGCGAGTACAGGAACAGACGTGGGGTTACGAGACCTGATGTGCCGTAATAAACTACTCATAAACATGAATCCCGAGGTTGTAAAAACAGTTTTATTAAACAAACCCACGAGTTGCGAGAGTGTGCTGACTCAAATTGACACTATCAAATAAACGGGGCAAGAAACTGTGGCCAAGAACAACAAAACATTTTTTCAGGTCGGGAGTGCTGAAGTATTTGGAGATCAAAACAGAACTAGAAGTAGGTCAGCTGATGGTAGATTAACAAGGGGACAAGGGGTCTGTTTTATGTGTGGACGAGAGGGACATTGGATAAATAACTGCCCTCGACGACAGCAAAATAAGTCTTGGACACATGCTGGAACAGAAGTGTATCGGGGAAGGCAGATGGGTACACGTTACAGTCAGCAAGAGTACATGAGAGACTCACCAAACATGCAGAGAAACGATATATGACTACAAACTCAAAGGGAAGCACATGGAAGACAAAATAATAGGAAGAAAGTTAGGCCATTGGTAAGGAAAATGCACTATAAAAACATAGCTGAAGACATACATAGAAAATCCACGTGAATATTATGTTTAGAGAAAGGGAAATAATTTGGTAAGGAGGTTTCCATACTCAGAGATACGGTGTGTACCATCATCGGGGTTAAAAAGAAATTTGTACAGAGACATCAGATAACAGATAGACGCTATAAAATAAGATAATAGATGAGACGGTGCTGGAGTATCCTCAGTTGTCAAAGAGGGCGTCATAGTAGCCGAGGAGCGAAGAATGGAGGAGGCTGCAGACAGAAGAGCTAGGAGAAAGGCCAAAACATTTGGAAGCACAGAACTCGTGTGTAAAAACTGTGGCAAAGACTGTCACTCAAGGATAGGACTGCACAGTCACTCGAGGAAATGCAACCCAACCCAACGGTGATGCACCATCGTCTCGCGAGACGGAAGGATGCCGGATGTATGCTGGAGTATCCTACAGCATACATAGAAATTGATACTAAATATGTAAACGGCATAGTTGTAGCTGCATTATTCGACGACCCAGTGGCGGATCTCATTATAGGAAATGTGGTGGAAAATAAAGAATCGGTGCTTCACAATTGAAATGTAGTAACAAGGGCGCAAAGTAAGAGAGACATAGATAATGTCGTAACAACAGAAGGATTCAGTGCGAAAATGCCAGCAATACCGAAAATATGAACATGAAAAAAGAACAAGCAAATGACCAAGAACTGCGAAAATTTTGGGAGAAAGCAAAGAAATATAAAGAAGACCATACTAAATGTTGCGTACTGGGTTCTGGATACTCTCTCTAATAAAGACAGACTCTTGTTGAATAGAAGATGTTCTTTATTGAACTTTAAATGCACGTAAAATCCTTCCTACAGCCATCGAGACATCACAGTATACAGGCTTACAGGATACAAGTCTTTACAGCGTTCGAGATCTCACGGCACAGGCATACAGGCTCTAGTGTTCGAGCAAAACCTCGATAACACCATTCATCAACACATAGCCCTGGCCGACCTCTACACCCAGACGTTACAAGTCTCTTGTATCTTCTTTCCTCACGTCTCACGCTCGTCTCGTACACGTCTCTCGCTCGTCTCTCTTTCCTCTCCCTACACACTACACAGACCCACACTATATATACCCTTGCGCGCACTCTCCGGTCCTTGTCTGACCTTCACCAGCCAGTCTCTGAACACCGTTCAAACAATCTCACAACAACTCACAAAACTCATTGCTAACTCATCAACAACTCAGAAACATTCATTGACAGTGATTCTCATACCTTGACATATCCCCCCTCTTCCGTTAGATTCTACTTGCTAGTAGAATCTCACAAACAAAAAAAAGTCATGGTATGGAATCACTAACATTCATACACATCATAAAAAAAAAAATTTGGCCTTAGTACATGAACAGCATCATATGAATACTATACATACATAATAATCCCTTAATATATTACATCATGGAAAACATACTACTGCCGCTTTAGCCAGCGGAAGCAGTCCTCTAATCGAATTACATAGTTACATAGTCTCAAAAAAAAAAACTCATTTTAGCCGCAATAACCAACAAAATTTACACATGCGAGGTCTTACATCATTATACATAAGTGATAATCAACTTTTATATCAATAACATATACAATATACTTATCTATATATACACCCGATCTCAACAAATTATAGCTATACAAGCTCTCCCAAAAAAGA
>MUZC01004700.1:167719-195972 GCA_002072015.1 Radix auricularia | reverse complement strand
CACCCTAGCGACACCACTGCTCAGCAGTGTTCGTTTGCTAATACTAATACTGCTACAACTTACTACTAGAAATACTCTATTACTGACCACTGATAAAAACGTTATAATGACACTGCAAAAACATAATGGTAAGTTTATATTTATTATATTTTTTATTATTATAACTTAATTTGTAAGGACAGGAAAGCACATGACTATGACATGACATAGTCATTATATATGTTATGATTTAATATGATTAATTATTAATGGTAATTCTGCAGTTTTTCACGCCTGACACGCATAGTGTATAGTGAATAGTGTATAATTATTATTTTACAGCAAAGTTTAATATTCTCTTGATAAGTTAGGTTTTTAATTTATTAAATGTATTATTGTATGTTGTATTTTTAGCTATTATTAAATTATAGCGCTATTTGTAAGTAATGAGTAATGTTTAAGGCTTAAGGCTAGGCATTTTAAAAAAAAATCATGTTAAGCCTGGTCCCTATTGGAATTCAGGACGTGTTAGCGCATTTTCGTATTATGTATCAGTACTTATGTTAGATATCAGAATTATGTAGTTATCAGTAATTGTGTTTAGATTTTAGACATATTTTTTATGAATTTTCTTGTGTAATGAATATACCTGACATTTTTTTTATTTAAAAGTCATTTCTTTACATTTAAAAAAAAATTATTTTCTCTTTAATCTAACTACAAGTCACCACAAATGATGACGTAAAACTCTCTAAACTTTTACACATATTCTAATAACGTCAACTAAAAAAAAACAACTAATTCTTTTGCACCATTTCGCACCACTCTTCAATGCTGGGAGGATTGTGCATT
Source organism: Radix auricularia (assembly GCA_002072015.1). Classification (NCBI taxonomy): domain Eukaryota; kingdom Metazoa; phylum Mollusca; class Gastropoda; family Lymnaeidae; genus Radix; species Radix auricularia. Next base: position 195,141 of record MUZC01004700.1, on the reverse strand, counting down.
CGACTTCCGGCAATGGCGGCCGTTCCCTGCGCTAGTGTTACCTCTCGATTCGAAATATTTTTTGGTAGTTTTAACGGGGTTTTTTAACGGATCGAGTAACTGAGTGTTGATGCACAAATGGCAGGTCAGGACATACAAAAAACATATATACCTCATGGGTCCAGGACTTATGGATGCTGAGATCAAGGGTGATGACGGACGGACGGACGGACGGACGGACAAAACGGGTGCAATAGCGCATTCGACTTCTCGAAAATGCGCTAAAAAAGAAAGAAATATATATATTTTTTAATAGGAACAAAGGTTTGGTTATTTGCTGATGATTGTATAATCTGTATAATAATTATAATTAAGTCAGAACAATATTTTACAAAAAGATTTAGATAAATTAATAAATGGGAAACTAACTGGAGTATGTTTTTCCACCTAAAAATGTGTCAACTGCTAGGAGTTACAAAGACAACGAAACAGATCAAGTCAAAATATGTCCTTCATTTAATAAATTAAAACGTAAGTTATCACCAGAAAATTAAACTTTGTTTGAAAAAATATACATTCATGCAGAAAATGCAGGATTAACATTTTAATTATTAATATATAAATAAAATATTATCAATATGGAATGTATGAATTAATAATAATAACAACAAATAATTGTCGTATTATTAATATTAAAAGTGAAATTAATAGAGTTAGAGTGATTTATATTACAATACAAATAGCTTTTATAAAAATATTAATATCAATAATAAGGCTGAGGAAATGAACAATAAAGTATTCGGTTAACTGTTTTAAATTTGATCGAATAAAACTTAATTTAAATTAAAGAAAATATTTATATTGTTTTTGTTAAATTTATTAATAATTTATATTATTTGTAGCTAGCATACTTTCACTTGTATTATTATTGTATATTTAAATGTGAATACATAAACTTAAAGCTGTGGCATAGTTAGGGCTTTTGCCGCCCGGGGCAGTCTCCAATTTGCCGCCCTTTTAGGGGAGTCCACAAATGACGTCACACATGTGGGGGGAGAGGGTGTCACACATCTTAAGTCACATCAAAACGCGCAAATTTAAATAAAAGTTCCACTTAAATAAATGTTTACCGAAACTTTATTTAAATACAATTTTACATGGTTTTCACATATGTTACGATACTAGAGTGCAGCCTTGCACTAAAAAATATTTAAATGACAATAAATTGATTGGAAATATGCTTATTTTCAAATAGAAAATACGGCTTTTATGGGGGGGGGGGGATTCTTTATGATGTCACATTGAAGAAGGGGTCTAAGTTTTTGTGACTACGTGTGACCAGGCGGGCAGGGAGTGAATTATCAGCCAAAATTACGTGACGTCATTTGAGGACGGCCACTTAAGTCAATCGTATGATTTTTTATATTTTTTTGTTTTGTTTTTGGATTTAAAACAAAAAAGTAATAAACATTAAAAATTAATTGTAATTGAAAGGAAGTACATTGTAAAGGTAAATGGTGTGGAACATGTTTACCATTCCATGCCAAATTTATGTAAGCATTAATAAAAGAGGCCGAATAAGATGCTTTTAAATTTGTTAAAGGCCACAAGAAAGTTTTTGAGGTCGCAGGCCCCTCACCCCCCAAATGAGACAAAAAACATATTCCAAAATTACACTCAAAATTATTAACAATTAATATGCTTTTTAGTTTTTATTTATAAATATACGATTTCTTTGATAAACAAAGAAATGTTATACATTAGTATGTAAACATATTTATATATTTACTTACCTAACTTTCATAATAGAAAATCGTGTATTATGTTATCAAAATTTTAATTATTTGTAATGTCTTGTTCAATCTTTAGACATTATTGCAATATTTTGTAGTCTTAAATGACTCATTGTGGAACGAAATTAATAGTTTTATCAACTGCAGTTGGGAGAAGCTCCTTTCACAATTGGATATACTGATAGCAGTTGTTGAAAACATTTTTAGCAAAATTATAATGTTGGGTAAAGAATTTTGCAATCTATACTATTTAATATATTTTAATAGATCAAGGGGGCATTCCCAACTCCTGTTTTTCCAACATAATGCCTCTTCTTGTAATGTAGGTAAAGCAAGGGCTGGTCTTCAGCCGCAGTGTGTTCACGCTTTCATAGGCCCCATCTATCTTAATTTTCACTAATGACCCTTATTAATACCTTATCCCTACCCTAACTGGGCCCTGCGCATCCATTTTCGCATAATTAGCTGCATATGGCCCGCAAATGCAAAGACTCTCCCTGTATACAACCATAAAAACCTGGAACCTTTTGCGTTCAATTTGAACTGTTCTTTGTCAATGGTAATAAAGAAATATATTTCATGGTAAAAAGTTTCAATTAGATCTACAGATTACATCATGAAAGATGGTATTATGCACGAATATTATCTTGCAAGGACATGCAACTCATCAGTAGGTTATATTACTTCCTTTTATTATTACATCTATGGATACAACATTTCTCGTTGTACTACATCCTCTAAAGATAAAACCCCATCTTCTGAATTTTCTCCACTCATAATAATTATTTTTCCAGCACGGCGTTTAGTTGATATCCCTAACTGTCTAGAATCTATAACAGCGCTCTGTATTAGCACATAACTTTGTTCCATGAAATGGGTTGGCAATATTAATTTTAAAGCAAACGGTTTGCCATAAATTGAGATACTATAGAAAAGGAAAATATTGCAATGAACTGAGTAAAGTTACAGCATCTGAACTCGCTTTACTAGTTACTTATTCAGATGCCATTTTTTTCCTAGACGTTTGAAAATATGTGTTTTTCGAAATTATAATGATGTTATAACGCTGTTAATTAATGGATAAATTTGAATATTTTCAGTTCTTGCTCTGAATCTTAATAATTTTCCATACAATAAAATAAAAAATAAATTATTTACGCATTGCTTCAATTGGAGATACGTAGCATTTTTAAAAAAAAATAAATAACAATATTTTAATGAAAAACACACACATTATGTGTGCTATTTTAATGCAATAAAATACATTTAATTTGTAATAAGTTACCATAAAATAATTTTCTAAAACTGAAACAGTAATGTAAATTACAACTTCCAAGTTAAATACGATATTTGAAGCACCATGTCACGTAGGTACTTGTTGTCGCATCATTCTGCGTATGTCGAAATACAGCGCAAAAACGCAGAACTGTCGTGGGACATTAAAGGTTCATATTATTCGATCCAGTGGTGATGTGCTGATTTTTGTGCAGTTTTCTTATAATAGCTTAAAGGCTTTTAAAGTTATTCTTGAGATGCCATTATTATTGTTTCTTGTGATTTGAACTTGAAGGTGAACCGATGAGTGAAAATACCAATATAGTGTTTGATTGTCCTTTTTATTATTAGTCCATCTATTAGCCCCGGGCAATTTTGTCTGGGCCATTAATTTGGAGCAAATTTGTCGGGGCTATATAGTACTGGGCTGGATGGCCTATAAAGCAATACAGTCTCTAAATGATTTGGAAAACATATTTTTTTTTTAGAAAATGTGCGCTGTGGCTTTATTTATCTAAGTGAGTACTAACAATAAAAAATAAGTTTTAAATACATAGACTAGTGAAGTTGTTCAAAATAATTATTTTTTAATGAGCAAAATACCCGTGCTACGCTACGGGGTAGGCACAATAAGAATAACTTTATTTGGATTTAGGTCTCAAATTCTCCTAAAAAATGAATGTAACCGCATCTGGAAATTAAGGTTGTGATAAATCAAACCCCTTCTTAATAAAAGCAACGATATGTGTGTCGAGAAAAATAAAAAATATTATTAATTTAAATATTACCCATTAATTTTGGTATTTCTGCTTTAATATAGAATCATCATTATCACCTGTGGCTCTACAGCCCATGTAGGGCCCTGGCCTGCGCAACCACATCCTTCCAGCTACAGCCCATGTAGAGCCCTGGCCTGCGAACCACATCCTTCCAGCTACAGCCACATCCTTCCATTCAGTTCGATTGATGCCTTTCTTTCACCATCCTCGAACCCCTTTAATAACGCATGCTAAATACTCTACCAGAATAACAAATGTTAACAGTTACAAAAATCCAACGGGCAAGGCTCACTTTCTTTTCACGTGAATCAAAACCTGAAGAAAAAAAATATTCCACATGATTCCTTTGGTTCTTACAAATAGCTCACTAAACACCTATTTCATGTATAGTCTAAGCATGAAATTAGTTCCAGACGAATAGGATATTTTAGCCAGATAATATTTGTGAATATTGTGGCTTGGGGGGAGTGGTTAAATATGTTTTATTTGTTTTAAAGGCACGTGTACCTTTAACGTAAATAAAAACATAAGAACAATGCTGCTTTTTAAGAAAATGATAAGAAATTGATCTCCTTATAAATTTTATGTTAATTATTATATATTCCCGGATATTTTTTCTAATAGTAACAATTCACTTTATATCAATCTTTATTCCCGTTGAATACTATTCATATGATATAACCAAAAAAGCTTGGACAAAATGAGTTGCTGTCAGTGTGTTTTTTCGTCATAACACGCACTTTCTTATGCTAGATCCTATTTATAAGTGGTAATACCCGTGATATTACTTTACACTTGATATTTTTACACCTTAAAGAACAGTTTTTACCCGAAGCATAAGTCAAGCAACTGCATTGTTAGAGAAATGTACCCAATTTTTTAAAATGGATGTTTCATCAGAGTACAATACATGTTTTAAGATTACTTTTTTCATGGGAAAAGCTCTCCAAAACATTAGTTCTATTTCTAGGGTAAGTCAAATGAATAGGGTTTTTTATGCGCCAGATATTAATTACGTGAATATTGATGCTAAATTAAGGTATGTATGAGTTAATTTGTTTTAAAGAAATGCCTTATATCGCAAGGTTTGAGCTGAAAATGTACCCTGCTGGTTTACTTTCGCTGTGCAAAAAGTATTTTCTATTTGGTGGTTGGACACTTTAACCCAGGACGATTCGACCCCGGACAGTTCGACCCTGGCAGTTCGACCACAGGACATACGTCCCCAGGTCGTTTCGACTTCGGGCAATTTGATCCCGGGTGATTATTCTAGCAATAAGTCTTTTTAGCGTAATCTTTTTCATTCATCTACCAATTAATCCATAACATCCATTCCTCTACAGTTTATGCATGGCGTTTATTTGGTACAAATTATTTTTCTTTTTATAGAGCTGTTTAATACTTCCGTGATTGGGATGCGTAGGGTTGGGGAGATTTTTTAATATTGTCTATTCGTTTAAAAAAACACACGTTGAATCGCAAGGTTTGGTCTTAAAATTTTACACTGCTGGTTTTCTTAATCTTTGCAAAAAGGATATTATCAGTGGCTAAGAAATAGTGCCACTCAGGGCTCGGCAATATTATAAACTCATGACCCAAGAAATGAAAAGCACCCTTCAAATAGTTCACAAAGTTGCCCCTCTTTATAGAAATTAAAATACCGCTATTTAACCCCACTCTTACAACAGTGTATTAACGCTTATACACGTACCATTTTATTATTTAAAATCCCTGAGCGTTTACATTCAATACGAATTTCCTTAATGTCAGTTTATAATAATGAAATCGATCCAAAACATTTACTTGTATTAAGTAAGCACCTAAGAGAAATACATCTTCATCCTAACAAATATTTGCAATTGTTTTTATGATAACTCACTTGTTAAAAGCTTCAAAAGCGGCTGTGTGTTAATTTTTCTATCAAGGAATTTCATTCGGCCTTGACATTGCTTAAATCCGCAACTTGGTAATAAATAAACTCCACCTCTATACAATCAAAACGTGCTGGAAACACAATTTTTGGAAAGAGCTGGGCCAGTTTCCGAGTTTCCGACTGTTCCACTAATATTCTGTTAGTGGCTTTTAGTACTGACATGAGCTTCAGCACTTTGTTGCTAATAGGCATTCTTTTCTTGATTGCACCGACTGCATTGGTATAAAATGCAAGAAGAGCCACATAAACTTTCCAACAGTCGATGGATCCTCTACCTCTTATAGCTGTAGTTTAGTTTGATAACCAATGAGTAATTTATCGCGTGAATTAAAGTTTGTACTTTTCAGCTGCCAAAAGAGCTCTTACAGATGGCGGGATAATAGTAAAATAATTTAAACATTAAAATTAGAATCAATAAGATAGATATTATAAACATGATTTTTATAATTTTTTAGACGTTGAGATTCCACGTTTTGTCAATTATTTTTATGGACGTCTTAATTTTGTGACCGAATTTTACGGACATGCAATTTTACGACAAATCCTTACGGACTGTTCGTAAATTTACAGTTGGCAACCCTGATGTCATGTTTGAAAATAAATTAGGAAATGAACGGGCACAAGCACAATTTTTTTTTAAATTAAAAAACGTAATGTCTTAGCTGGGGCTTGAACCCACGACCTTCCGCGTGTTAGACTAATGTATAAAACAAAAACAAAAATACAAAGTACATGCTAACTGTAGTCTATAATCTACATGTAGAGGTCTACTATGACCTCTATGACTCTTCCTGTTATCATAATTAATCAAATTTTAGTAAGCGGATATGCTTCATAAAACATTTAAATGAACTTAATGTATTCGTGAAATGTTTAAAAGGTATAAAGACGTGAAATAAGCTTGAAAAGTTGCATTAACCTTCAACTGGGACATAGCAATGACAGATACAAAGAGAATTTCATACCGGCTATACTTGAAATGGTTTTCATCCGTTTCAATTCAAAGACGTAATTTCTTACACGAGACGTGTTATACGTTTTTCCCTGGAAAATTTACTCATGCATGACATAACGGAACGTCCTTTAGACTACTGTTGAGGATTGTTCATGAACATGTGTAACAGACAGTGACAGAACTGATGATGTATTTAATTAAATAAAGTTTTTTGAAATATTTTTTTGTTATTGTTTATTATTGTATTTACTAAATTTGTAGTTGATGTTTTCGTTAAAAATGTATCAGGCATTTTGCAAGTTAATATTAACGGGCCTCTGTATTGCATTAACTGTGTTATCTAAGAGAATTATCAGTGGCGTAGCTAGAGCTTTTGCCGCCCGGGGCGGTCTCAAATATTCCGCCCTTTTAGGGTGCGCCCATACATGACGTCACGCACCGAGGGGGATGGGTAGTCACGTATTTGATGTCATTCAAAACGCGCAACTTTAAATACAAGTTCCACTTAAATATATGATTACCGGCAATTTATTTAATGACGTTTTACGTGGCTTAACCCGTGTTACGATATTACTAATATTAGAGTGCAGCGTTACATTATAAATCATATTTAAATGACCAAAAAAAAAATTCAAACATGCTCATTTTCAAATAGAAAATACGGTTTTTATGGAAGGGGGATCTTCGTGACGTCACATTGAGGAATTGGTCTAAGTTTTCGTTTCGTGACGACGTGTGACGAGAGGCGGGTGTGAAAAATCCACCGAAATCGCGTGACGTCATTTATGGACGGCTCCTTAAGTCAATCATATGATGTTTTTTTTTTAAAAAAAAATTAATAAACATGAATCAATAAATGTAATTGAAACGAAGTATATTGTAAAAAGGGGGGGGGGGACATTTTCACCTTTGCATGCTCTATTTATGTAAGCAGTAATATAAGAGACCGCATAAGAGTATATACCAATAAATACACATTAAAAATTAAAGATAATTTTTTTGAAGGCCACAAGATAGAAATTGGGGTTGCAATGATACCCCCCAAATGAGACAAAACATATTTCAAATGTACACCCAAAAATATTAACAATTAATATGCTTTTATTTTAAAAAAAAAAAAATTGTATACATAATTATGTAAACATTTTTTTTTAAATTTATACATTTACTTTCTTACCTAACTTTCATAGCAGAAAAATAGTGTATTATGTAATTAAAATTTAAATTATTTGTACTTTCTTACCTAACTTTCATTGCAAAAAAAAAACGTGTATTATGTAATCAAAATTTAAATTGTTTGTACTTTTTTTGTTCTACGGACAATATTGCAAGATTTTAAAGTTTTAAATCACTTATTGAAGTTATTGTGGAGCGAATATTATTTTTTTTTTTTAAAATTCAGTTTAAAGCAGCTCCTTATTGTTGAATATAATTGAATGGAACACTGGGAAATTCCCCGCCCCGCCCTGTTTTTCTAACAAAATGCCTATTTTGTAGTGATGTGCAGCTAGGGCTGGTCCTAGGCTACTGCATTATCATTATTAATACGTTATCCCTACCAAAGCAGCCGCCCACGCAATCCTTTTCACATTCCAATCAGCATGGGACCCCGTAATGGCTAAAACCGGCCCTGTGTACTATGTACGGCGTTTCAGTTCATATCTCCAACTCTCTATAACAGCGTTCTGTATTAACACATATCTTAGTTCAATGAAATTGGTTTGAATTAATTTAAATAAGATAGGTTCCCGTAAATTGAGATACCATAGAAAAGAAAAAGATTGCATTGAATTACTGAGCAAATTTCCAGCATCTGATCTCGTTTTACTAGCTACTTTGGATGTCACCTCTTCCATAAAGCATGAAATTTGTAAGTATGTCTTTTTAGAAATAATTTATTTTATTGTGGTGTTTATTAACGGAAAATTGAATAGGCGTTCATCTTTAATGAAAAAAACACAAGATGTATGTAATTCAATGAAAAAGACAATAATTTTTAATAATTAACCTTACAATAATTTTATGAAAACTGAAACAGTAATATAGATTACTACTTGCAAGTTAAACACAATATTTGAACAACCATGTCATGTAGGTACTTGTTCGCGCATCATTCTGCGCATGTCGAAATTCCAGTGGTGATGTGTTGTTGTTTTTTGTGCTGTTTTCTTATAAAAACGCCATCTGTGACGTGTACCGCTTAATTTCCTAACAAAGCGTTACCTTTTTTTTATAGATTTTAAAATTTTAACGGTTTTGCGTTAGTTATAAAAGCTAGTATGTTATAAAACAAATGGACTATGGGGGATTTAAATCTTCCAGATATAAATTGGAAATACTATACAATTGATAGCCACCAAAATTATAAAGAAATTAATGAACATTTCTTTGACACTATCAATAACATAAACCTAGAACAGATAGTAAAAAAAGCAACTAGGAAAAACAAAATACTACATTTATTCCTAACAAACAGACCAGGACTAGTACTAGATAGCATTAAAATTCCTGGGCTGCCTGACAATGATATTGTTAGGGTAACCAACACAATAAAAACTAAAATAAATAAGATGCTTAGAAGAACAATATATCTTTGGAATAAATGCAACTTAATAAAATTACACCAATCAGCTTCTAATTTCCAACAAAATTTCCTAAATAAATTCAGCATAGATAGCCCCGTAGAAGAAATATGGAAGGAAATAAAATCAAATCTAAAAACCATAATGGATCAGAATGTTCCAACAAAAATAACTTCAAATAGAATTAATAAATGCTGGTTCAATTTTAAATTAGAAAAGTATTGCAAACTAAAGGAGAATTTATTTAAGAAGGCTACAAATTTAGAAAGGATACACAAAAAATACTTTAAAATTAAACAATTGACACAAAAACGTAGCCGTAACCTCTAAAATAATTATATAAACAATGTGATAACTAAAGATAACAATAAAAACTTATGATTCTTTATTTCATTTTAAAAAATGGAGCCTCCAGGTATAGCCACACTAAAAGGCTCAAATAATAAAACCTGTAATGATAATGAGACTAAAGCTAATATCCTTAACACATATTTTGCACCATCATATTCTGCATGACGCGACAAGGAAATTTCAAAAAATTTTAATAAAATGGAAGAAATAGGTAACATAAGTGTACATGAGATAGGTTAACATTCACTCCTAAATTTACTTTAAAATAAACAAAGCTACTTACCCAGATGAATTGCCTGCCTGGTTATTAAAAGAATAAAGCAATGATTTGTCCCCAATCCTTGCAGTTCTTTTCCAAGTCTCTCTAAACCAGGGTAAAGTACCCCAGGATTGAAAATTAGCCAATGTAACGCCACTCTTTAAGAAAGGTGATAAGTCCAACCCTGGTAATTACTAGTATCACCTGTAAATTACTGGAACATATAATATATAGCAGAATAGTTAACCACCTTGACAAATATAATGCCCTATGCCCACACCAACATGGCTTTAAAAAAAACAGATCATGTGAAACACAATTGATAGGTCTAATAGATGACCTATCAAAAGGCCTAGATAATAATGATCAAATAGATTCAATATTACTAGACTTCTCAAAAGCATTTGACAAAGTTCACCACCTTAGTTTACTTAAAAAACTTAAATACTTTGGAATCCCAGGTCCCTTACATCACTGGATAAAAGATTTGCTATTGGGTAGGGAGCAAAACTGTAATAATTAATGGATCTAAATCTACACCAATAAAGGTTCACTAAGGAGTTCATCAAGGAACTGTCCTAGGTCCCTTAATATTTTTATTTTATATAAACAACTTACCCAACAATATCTCAAAAGGAACTAAAGTTAGGTTAGTTGCCGATGATTGTATAATCTATAGAACAATCAAATCAGAATAAGATAGCAAAATTTTACAAGAGTTAGATGAATTAATAAAATGTGAAACTAACTGGAGTATGTCCTTCCACCCAGAATAAATGTCAACTGCTAAGAGTAACAAAGAAAAAGAAACAAATAATTTCAAAATACTTCATTCATGGAAAAGAACTAACCCAAACTAAAGATACAAAATACTTAGGATTCATAATAAATGAGAAACTATCTTGGAATCCCCATGTCAATGAAGTGATTAACAAATCAAACAAAACCTTAGGCTTTATAAAAAGAAACTTTTACAAATGTAACAAAGATATAAAACTAAAATGCTACCTCACCTTGGTGAGACCTATACTGGAATATGCATCTTCTGTATGGGACCCATCCACAAAAGAAAATATTGATAAGTTAGAACAAATCCAAAAAAGAGCTGCCGGATTCATTACTGGAGAATATTCAAAACTGACAAGAGTAACAACATTAGTTAAATCATTAAATCTTGAAACACTAGAGGATAGAAGAACCAAGAGTAAATTAGTAATTATACATAAGGCAATTAATTCTTATTTAGAAATACAACACAAAGATAACTTAATACAACCCTAAGATAGACATAAAGATAAAAACACCTCTCTTATTCCATATGCAAGAACAAACACATACAAGTTTTCTTTTTTTCCGTCCGGTATTCGGATGTGGAATTGGTTGCCTGAAGAAACCAGGAAAGCCAACACTTTATCATATTTTAAAACTCTAGTAAGAATACAGGACTAAACACAAACCATAGAAATACGTAGGACGCTATAATCTTCTGTACAGAAGGAGCGTCTGTAACATATAAGATAAGATAAGAAAATAAATTTTGCACGAATCGCTTAATTATGACTGAACATTAAAAATATTTAATTTTAAATCTTGGTTTTCTCCCTTCAATTCAAAATAAAAAGTGGGTTTTCGGAAACGGCTTTATTTTTTAAATGCTCACATATGCCGCCCTATGAATGAGTGCTGCCCTGGTCGGTGTGACGATATTTATGAGCTCACTGTGATTTGCACGAGAAAAACAACAATGCAAAAGGGGAAGTTACTATTGACGAAACACTTGACGGATCAAGGTCGCTAATTAAATATGCGGTGGAGCACATGACCGGTCAAGGTTGCCCGATAGTGAGTCCGTCAAGCGATCCAATCAAGAAGAGCTGCATAAAATTACACACCGTGTATAAAAGTTGATACTCCGGCACGACACTTTCTTTTCCGCCCAAGTGATCACAGAGAACTATGTCGTATGAAAATTCAATTCACTGAATGTAAATCCATAGCCATCCTTGTCGTGTGAGAACCGGCACCATTACCCGTTAGCCAGAATGTAAGTTTGAACTCTAACTTGATTCCCTCGTATTTATAAGCATATTTCACGCCGGTATTTAAATATTAATCTTCGTGCAATGTCATATTGAAATTGTAGAGACATTTTGACCCCGTGACGCCATGCGCGGCCACGTGCGACATTGTATTTCTTCGTTCATAACTAAATGTGATAACACGCGATCCATCAGGTAGATTGATCGAATTTTATTGGTGTAACCATTAATATTATTGTATTTATTCCACCATCCACTTACAAGATGGTAACGAAATATTATTTCAATTTCATGCTATATATATATATAGTAAATAACCTTGTGTTTATGATAATGTATTTTGATCCCCTTTTAGCACCTGGCTTTGAAGGCTCGGCAGCTGAAATGTTGGATTAGACAGACAAGTAGAGAAAGTACCCATATGTGAATTCTTTCCATCTTAGTCTGGCTTCTAGGCACCCTCCTGTACTGAGAGATAACAAGAACTTTTTCGTAAAGTGTTTACGTTTAAATGTGTTTTTTCCCATTATCTCTTACACTTTCTTTCATATTTTAAACATTTTATTATTTAAACGATTTTACTTTGTTCATGATTTTTTAATATATTTCACAGAAATAAGCTGTTTCACGAAAAAGAAGCCCTTACCAAAATAAATTGTGTACAGCAATGAAGATGTTTTTTGTGTGTCATGATTCGCGAGTACCAATTCAATCAAAACCATTCATGTGCTTTAGCATGCTTATTTGATTTTTGGTTGCTGGCTTATTTCCCTAGTCTTGTCCGCTCTTGTCCGAAAGATCTGTCTCCATGTCGTACAAGAAATTGTTTGGATGCTATCAAGAAGGTTTATTGCCCAATCCTTCATGGCCTGACATCTGTACTTGGCACATTCTTGTCTTTTTGTCTCCCACAAAGACTACTGCGCCGTTCAGTATTATAAGGTGACATAATAAAAAAGGTAGTTGAGAATGACTAGCGATGTTCATTTTTTAAGTAAGGAAGAATAGCACAAAGAGTCGACCTCACTCTCGTTGGTTACCCTCACATGGTTAAGCCGGTTAGTCGAGTCCGTTTACCTAGGGATGGCTGCTTTGCATGCAAAAGTTACTTACAGCCACGTAAGAGGGATGACTGCCAGGTAGGGACCAAGGTGGCTAACTACCCCAGAAGTAGTATGACTGATCCCAAACCAGAGGTACTTACTTCCCCTCTCATGGACACTCAATACACTTGAGAAATATAGATGGATACACAATTTGATAGATAGAAGATAAATAGATGGATAGAAAGACAGACATGCAAACAGACCGATAGACAGAAAAAGAGACAGACAGGCAGGCAGATAGACAGACAGAAAGTTAGATAGATATAGATAGATAGATAGATAGATAGATAGATAGATAGATAGATAAGTAGCTAGGGTAGGCAGTTTGAAAGGTAAGTAGGTAGGTTGCTATGAAGATTGGTAGGTAGGTTGATAGATAGACATACTGGAAAACACAGATGGATGTAAGGATGGATGAATAGATTGATTAAAGAGTGGATGAATTGATGGACGGATGGATACTTAGATAGAAAAATTAAAAAATTAGTAATGATACAATTTATTTTATTACGAACACGTTTTCTTTATCTTATAGACAAACTTTAAGAAAACTTTTTTTTAAAAAATCAATTAATTTAAAAAAAAAGATTTTATCTTAACACTTGTAAAAAATGTATGAGATGCCACAGACTTTTCCTCGGAAATCTTCACGGGAAATATTTCCAAGAAATTTCAGCAACTCAGACGTATAAAAAGCGTTGTCACCTGATTCTCATATCAGTGACGACTTAAATAAGAACCGATTTTAGCGCATACAGAGTAAGTTTGTTTTGTACTTGAAATTAAATGTAACGTCGTGTAATGATTTGTGAAAAAAATTTAGCTTTACAACACTTCAAACATTTAAAATAATAGAAATGTTGATGAACATAACTGAACTGAACTGTCCCTTAACCCGACGCTTGGTCGTTGGGGCACCATTTTGAGCTGCGCACTATCTCATGCCAAGTGTCACGGTTCTGAGCTGCCTTTCAGGGAGTCGCTAAATGACAGGCCGGTACACTCTTTGATATTGTCCTACCATTCTTCCTTGGTCTGCCTCTTTTACTTCTTCCCTGGACTGTGCCTTGCAATATCGTCTTTGAGAGACCTCCAGATCTTGTCACGTGTCCGTACCATCGTAATTTCATCTTTATAATTGAGGTGAGAAGGTCCTCGTAAGGGCCAATGACAGCACTTATTTTGTCGCGGACTGCTTCGTTCGTGATGTGCGCCGTGTAGGAGATGTTTAATACCTTTCGAAAACATCTCATCTCAAGCGCATTAAATCTTTTTTGGAGGTCTGCGGTGAGCGTCCAAGCCTAACAACCATAAAGGAAGACTGACATCGCCAGAGAGCGCAGTAGTCGAATCTTTGATCTCAGGGAGAGCTTCTTGCTTTTCCAGATGTTTTTCAATTTGCTAAATGCTGCAGTTGTTTGGGCCGTTCTGGCAAGAATTTCTAGCTTCGAGCCTTCATCGGATATCATAGCCCCTAGATATTTAAAGGTAGGGACCTCCTCGAGTTTTTGCCTGTTTATCCGTATTTCACTTGTGAAATTCTTATTTGCCATGACCTTCTGTGCATTGATTTCCATGCCATAGGCCTTTGACGTCTTCTCTAGCTTTGCAAGGAATTCTTTTAGTTCGTCCTCGCTGCCAGCTAGGCCGTCTATGTCATCGGCGAAGCGTAAGTTAGTTATAATCCTTCCTCCGATGCTGACCGTTCCGACATGGTTTTCGTGCACAGTCATAATTCTTTCTAAAAAGAGGTTGAAGAGGATGGGGGAGAGTAAACACCCTACAGTGGTCTTGAACCAGTCTCCCAGCTTGCTATTGTAGAGTACTGCGCTGGTTGCTCTGTTGTACAGGTTCTTGATCACAGTAATGAGGTTAGCATTAATATTGAACTTGTGCATGGTTGACCACAGTGCTGCATGTCAAACTTTGTCAAACGCCTTTTTAAAGTCTATGAAGACATGAAGTCTCTCTGGTGTTGCAAATGTTTTTCACAGAGCACTTGCAAGTTGAAGATCTGCTCTGTTGTGCTCCTTCCTGCTCTGAAGCCTGCCTGTTCTTCTGCAATGATCTGCTCTGCTTGTGGTTTCAGTCTGTTTAGTATTACCATGAGCATGACTTTGCTGGGGTGACAAATCAGGCTAATTATACGGTAGTTTTTACACAATTGTAGATTACCCTTCTTTGGGAGCGTTATAACCAGCGATTGAGTCCAGGGTGTTGGCCATTCTCCTGTCTGCCAGATCTTGTTGCACATGTTGGCTAGAATGTTTATTACTGGGTCACCACGTGCCTGAATCAGTTCACCTGGGTTGTTGTCTGCTCCAGCCGATTTCCCCTTTTTCACCTTTCGCACAGCCAGCTCCAACTCATCACGGAGAATGCAATGCATGTCTATGTTAGTAGACGTTGGGCAATTGAGCACTGATTCAAGAATGTTGATGAACGTGTTTGTTTTTTAGAAAGAAATATTTATAAATATTAACAATTATACGATCAGTTTTGATATAATTTGTCATAAAAACGTGCATTTTTAAAATATTATTTTTATAATTATTAAAAATTTTGGGGAGTGGAAGGGAAGAGAAGGAATGTTTTTGTAGACACTTAATAAGTGTTTAAAAGATAAAAGTAGAGCGGTGATTTCAACAGACCGGTTAGTTGCAGTTTAGTCGAATACAGTGAAGAAATCACTTTAAGAGATGTCAACTTTGAACGGAATTTTTTATAGACTCTATATTTTTTTCGATTAAAAAAGGCTTAACTAGCTTAATTGTTCGAGTCGAAGCAGACATCTAAATATACTGATTTAAGATAATTTATTGGAAGGAAACTGTTTATCAAGTGTTGTTTTACTTGGGGATAAAATAAATTAGATGGATACTTTTGTTGATTATAGCTAAATGCTAAAATAAAATGTTTTGGTTTTAAGTGGCTTTCACTTGATATAGTAAATAACATGGTGAACATTTTCAACTGGTGCTACACATGTAGCTGGAGGTTCACTCGTACCCTCAGTGTCGCAAGGGTCAGGAGAACATCTGATAAGGTAGAAATGTTTACGTCGGTAGGAGTTCACGCAAGTAGAAATTAGTAGCTAGTGACATCAGGAGTGGACAGTTACAAACTGGACTTATAGAATGTAGAGTGGACATGACATTGAGAGGAGAGACGAAACAAACTGTTATGCATTTGTCCTTACAGTTCATTACTTGAAACTTATTATTTAATATAAACCATCACTCGAATAAAGTTTGGTGTCACTAGCGGGGTTCACAAGTGAGGATAACAGTTACAAAAAATAATAATACAAACAGGCTTTTCAATAAATCCCGCATGGATATAGTAGGACGAGTATAAGTTGTTGAAGTACTTACAGAAATATTTGGAGAGGAAATGTTGCAGTTCACTATTTTAATTTTCACCCATGGTGACCACTTTGATAATGACTACCATATAACTAATGAAGATATATCGAGCAGACAAACAAAGTTTAAGTCATGGTGCAGAGTTCAAGAAGGAAGTTTGAAAATATTACATGAGAAATGCAATTTCAGAGCTATTTCATTTCACAATAAAAGTTATGTGGAAAGAGACGTTGAAATGATGGAATTAAAAAGACCAACAAAATCTACAATACAAAAAGGCAAACTGTATACAAATGAACAATTTCAAAAATGTCAAGTTCGCAGAGATAATTTTCTTTTAAATAAATTTTTAGTGGACCTTAAAATGTAAATAATTAAGTCACTAAATTCTTTAAGAATAGAACTAAAACTTATAACTCTTCAAGACAAGAAAATTATTGAAAACATAGACGGAGTCCTATTTTCCATGACAGAAAATTGTCCAGATAAGGACAATTTTAAAATAAATTGAAGTAATTTAAGAGTAAAATTATAAAAGAAAATAAAAAATTTCGAAAAGTGTCAGCTTTATTCAGATCTCCAACAAGAAATTAACACCACGCTTTTCATGAGTCTGAAATCTCTAAGTGATGACCTTGTTAAAGCAATGAAACCAGAATGGCACAAGAAGGATCTGAAACAACGAGCAGTGGCGCTAAAAAACGTTGTTTTTGTAGAAGACCGAGAAACAGGCAAATTTCGGGATGAAATTGAACTAGTGAATTATTTCCTATCTGAACTGAACGAACTAGACACAAATAAAGAAGGAAAATTAACCGAAATTTGATACCTGTGTTTCTTCATATTCGTTGATTTTATTCTTTGATGTTATATTGTATAATCCGTGCGAATGCTATTTATTATAGTCCATTGTGAAAGTTTTTCCAATTGCTTGTAATTCCAATAGGATCACTTTAATCTATCGAGAGAAATGATTCAGCATTGTAGTGTCTATTATAGCCATCATGCCTAGTGAGAAATACTAAAATATCAAAATATGTGTAAACTAATAATACAAACTTCTCTATAAGTTTCAAAATTGTAACAAATATAAACAATAGTAAGGGCATTATTTTTTTAAAATTATATTTAAACTTTTCATAACAAACACACAATCTTATTTTGTTCCTAAAAAAATTCAATATGTATCTAAAAATAAATAATTAAATGTGTACCTGAGATATAAATACATGAAATTATCTAAACTAATAAATTCAAAAGCCCCTACTGAATGACTGACTGACTTATTACTATTTCTCAACGTCCGTGTAGGTAGGAGCATGAAAATTTGGGAAGTTTTTGGGTACCCTCTCACGACTAAAAATTGGCGAAAAAAGTTTTTCAAATTCCTGCTAACGTTTTTTTTTGTTCCATTTCCGTCGATACGTTGCATTATGAAAAACCATGCTCTGTCGAATTTTTACCTCTAGATGATCTGTTTCCACGAGACTTGAATCCCTATATCGCTTTGTTTTATTTACCACAGTATGATCCAATA
This sequence comes from Radix auricularia, assembly GCA_002072015.1. Taxonomy (NCBI): domain Eukaryota; kingdom Metazoa; phylum Mollusca; class Gastropoda; family Lymnaeidae; genus Radix; species Radix auricularia. Next base: position 177,188 of record MUZC01004700.1, on the reverse strand, counting down.
ACATTATGGGATCCCATTGTAGCTGAAACATTATTTATTAAGTTTTAAGAAAGGGTCCCCGGCGGAAACACGTTCTATCCACCTGAGGTCTGAAAGCGACAATAAGTTTGGAAAACATTTGTATATGACTTTTAAATTTGAGATATATTTATTTATATAAATTACTGCGCAAGTAATTAAAAATTAAACCGCAAACGTTTCTGAAATATTTTAAATTATAACCGAATAAATTGGATAATAGATGTATAGTTTATTCACAGTAAGGCAAATAATTGGGCAAAAAATTAAAAACTTTTCTCAATAGAAAATACTAACAAATAAAAGGAGATCTTGCAAAGATAAATTTTTGAATTTTCTAGAATATTTTAGACACTTTATCCAGTGAGGTGTAACAAACGGGAAATGTGTCCCACAAAAATCTGATAAGTCCTTAAATTTAATCCTATTAAAACTGTTTTAAATTAAGGAGGAAAATTACAAAAGCTTCTAAAATATTATAAATCTTACCCTATTTTAAAATGAATAATACATTCTTATCACAGTTTGACGACAAGGGGGTAATAATTTAAAACCTGTCACAGTAACACGACCAAAAGACAAGAGAGATCCTGCAATGATAAAATTTAGAATATTCTAGATCATCGTAGGCGTTCTAGCCCGTAAGATTTACATAATTGAAAATCAAATGGATAAGACCTTAAATTGAATCCAATTAAAATATGTTTTAAATTACAAACACGAAATTACAAAAGATGACATAATATTTGACATCTTACCCAAAAAGTAAATAATAAGACTAAAATAACATTCAAAGTTTGACAAATAATGGGGGTAATACCTTATACCATCCAGTGACTTAAAAAGTTCTTCTGGATCTACTGTGATATTGGTTAGAAAAGCTAGTGCGCAAATCTCATGCTAGAGATATCGCAAATGAACAAGTCAATGCATTTTAGTTGATATGTGTAATTTGCGAGCAGCGTTGATGTATAATTCTCAATTCTGTCTTTATGTCTTGGGCTGTGTCCTCAATGCGCCTAGTCTCAGTGCAACCCGACACAGTAACATATCCCGTCTCTTTAACAGCAGTCTCTTATATAGGCTCAATACAGATGTCTTGAGTGGAGAGAAAGATCATGTTTTTACCGATAGTGAATGAGATTGTTTCCTTTACATTACGAGTATCCACCGAATATTATGCTCTAGTTTCATCCTTCTTTTTAGATGCAGTCGCTCATACAGGTTTCCCCTGTCACTTTCTTTTTCCTAAATTTAAAAAAAAAAAGAAAAGAAATTTGAAAATATCCAGCTATTTGTCTTTGGAAGCGTTTCACACAGCCGAGAGACATACATCAAGGTAAGTAAAATGGAAATAACGTGATGTTTTTTTGGGCGGCCAAGCACCCACTGTCCCACGGACCAGTACTGTATAAATGGATAGGAAATATGAGAAAAACATATACATGTCAAGACTTTTATCTCGGTTCAGCTAAAGTAAAACTTTGTCTGAGCATTTAATAACAGGTCACATTTTTCTTGAAATAATATTATGTACAATTGGTTCTAAAATACAAGGAGAAAATTGTATAGAAATTAAGAGCGCTGAGAATGAGAAATTCATTCTTATTTAAAATATCAAGATTATATCTCATGAATAGAGAGTTTTAAAATGTAATGAAATACCCCANGAAAAAAAAAAGAATAATAAATAAATGATAATATTAGTAATAATTATTAGATATTAAAATATTTCAAAAAATTAAACATACCTAACCAGCCAAGAAACTCAAAAATAGTTTGAATGTTATAAATTATATAAAACACCATTTCAAGGGATTTTCAATTTACTGTTCAAAATAGCAGAAACATCGGATAAAGCATATTTATTAGACTGAAAAAGACGAGATAAAAAAATGATAACATTTACATAACCTATCGGGCTATAACTGACTGATACATCATTCACCATGGTATAACAGATTGACCATGGTTGACTAACACTTCATTCGACCATGGGCGACTGATATACCCTTTTCACGTCGTATAACACATTGACCATGGATGACTAACACTTCATTCGACCATGTGTGGCTGATATATAATTCAACGTTGTATCAGGCCTTGTCCTAATGGGACATAAAACAAATCAGCATAATAAATAGGGATAAAACAATACGAGAAAAATGCAGAGAAATGGTATTAAATACCTGTGTACAGTCATTTTTTTAATGGAAAATTCGCAACATACGATTTAGTGAATTTAAATATTGCACAAAATGTTTCATTCTATTGTTATAGAAATATAGTTTGAATTAAGATAACAATCACACAGTGATATGAATATACACAATTGAATCTATTGAAATATATAGAACATGATACTGTTGATAACAGTTTTGTGTTTGTCTATTTTTTCAGTGAATTAAAAAAAAAACTAAGATCCTATTTAAATTAAAATGTTATCTAAATACAATTTTAAATGTTGATAGATATTGTGTTGGTTTTCATGGTTTCATCAGCAACACATTCCAATGCCTGATTTTTAGATGGGAATTACGAAATTTTATGTAATTTTAGTTTTAATGACATTTTTATGTTGTTTTTCCAAGTTAGAATAAGTTGCATTAAGTATTTTAATTAATCTTCTCATTGTTTTTCTATTCTCCAGTGTTAATAGATATATTGATTTAACAAATTGGGTTACTCTTGTCAGTTTTTAATAGTCTCCAGTAATGCATCTGGAAGCTTTATAAAATTTTGTTATAGTTTATCTATGTTTTCTATGGAAAATTAGTCCTATACACAAGATGCATATTTTAATACTGTGGTAACCAAAGTAAGGTAGAATTTTAGCTCTATCATTCTTATTAAATCTCTAAAATTTTCTCAATATAAAACCTTTGACTTGGGGATTCCAATATTATTTCTTATTTATTATTAAGCCTATGCCTCTTTAGTTTGAATAGTTGTTTTACACAAATTAAATATTTTGAATTTATTTTTTACTTTTTCTTTGTTACTCTTAGCAATTGACACTTTTCTTGGGAAGAAGACACACTCCTTTAATACTTGACTAGGTCCTATCATTTATTCTCTCAGTCTCAGTTGGTTACAATAATTGGTTTTTTAAATTGTTATTTTTAATGAGTTTGAGCTTAAAATCCCTGCCAATAAAAAACAAAAAATTGTTAAGGTATTAAACCCGCATGTAATTATCTAAATGCAAAGCGAATCTAGTATGTCTATGCATAAAGAAGATCAAACCAACAGACATTGCCAATGGCGATAGTCTTAAAATTGTGTTAAAGAAAACTTTCTAGCTAGTCAGAATATCATAAGGTAGCCTTTTTGGAACTTAAATATCATTATCATTCCTGACAACCTATCTGTGTAAAAACACCATCTGTGCAGTGACAAAAAAAACACAAATAGATAAACCGTATAAACAAAACAAAGTCACGGTTATTTTAATTTATCTTTTGAGTGATTAAAATGCTAAAACACTTAACATTAATTTTATCAAGTAACTGCATTTATTTTAAATGCATGAAAAATTTCAATAACATTAAAATTATTAAATCAAAATGATGTGATTAGACAAGTTTTAAATGAACTAAGTTTGATCACTTTAAGTCCAGTGTTGTACTTTGTGTTTCCATTAACCAGCCATGAATCTGTCGGAGTTTACAACGCTGTTTAATATCTGTAGCAAAGGCGGATCTGTACCCCAATAGAAAACAGACCGTCATACAGTCATTGTCCAGTTCGCGGGGACAAATATGACCCACTTCCCGTGATATTATCGAGCTAAACTTTTGAACACATAGACATAAGTCACCTAGCACACATAGACATAAGTCCCCTATCACACACAGACATAAGTCACCTAGCACACATAGACATAAGTCACCTAGCACACATAGACATAAGTCACCTAGCACACATAGACATAAGTCGCCTAGCACACATAGACATAAGTCACCTAGCACACATAGACATAAGTCACCTAGCACACATAGACATAAGTCACCTAGCAATTCATTGTGAAAAAATTTCAAATCGATCGAATGTAAATGAAGGACATACGTATATTTCTCATTTATTTCTCTGTAACTATTTGTATCATGTTAATTTGAAGGTTTGTGCTAGATTGTCGTGAGATGCACATCATATTGAGCATTAATCATTACTTTTAGTTATGTATCATATATAAGGGATTTATAGCCAAAAATACACCAAATATCAATTGTATCAAACAAAAACTTTTTACCTAAGGATCTTATCTTTGAAAGCTTGCAGTTTGGATTTTTTTTTAAAGATAAAGCGATGTGTATTGTTTCTAGGAAATATTTGACATAGTTATTTCCCCGGAAAATGAAGTAGTTAAACACTATAAGAATCTTGGTAGCTTGCCTTTCTTATAGATAACAACTTCTTGACTTTTATTGTTGTACTTCCCCTGTCGATAATCGTAAGTCAGTTTTAAACTTATATTGAATACATTAATAACAGTACTGATTTAACATAAGGATATAAATATAATAAAATGATTTTTTTTAAATTTTAAATTTAAAAATGTAAAAAAAAGTGTGTCTGTTTTTTTTATTGACATCTTGAAACCAACAATAGTTCATAAATACTTGTACTTAATACGCAACACAATTCTATTCATTTATTTTTTAGTCATTGTAATTTTTGTCTGAGGATACTTTAAAGGAATGGGTAAATGCGATTAATAAATATTTATAAATATTTAGAATAAATTGTAGTTATAAATTTCAATTAATGCAGAACCAGAGCTATGAAAATCTATTTTACAGTCGAAATCGTGCAGGCCAGATGGTAGAAAAGTGCATAGTTGTTAGTGTAAAGTTTATAGTTTATAGTATAATGGAGTTTAGAGTAAAATGTTATTGTAATAATCAAATATTTAAATATTAAAGAATAACAATTAAACAAAGAAAAGACACACAATGAACTTGGCGTATTTTTACATGTGAACACTAGGTAAGTAGGTTCATATATATATATATATATATACATTGTCGTGGAATGTTAGGCAATTATTATTCGAGGTTGTGTCATGCGATTGACATGAGGTGGATACAAATTTCATTGGTGGATTTTCTGTTGACAAGAGCTGTGTTAAATTGAAGACGAAGGCATACATACAACGAAAAGAATATTTACTAATTTACTAAAAATTAACGTACATGCCAGGAAAAAAAAATCGTTTCTTAATGCTCTATTCCCAAGATTATACACGTTATCGTTATCGCTTAAATTTTGGCTTTGCCATTGTTTTTTGAGTTTCTGTACTGTACTAAATTGTACATTTGTACATATTTAACAAATTAGACTAAAAAAACAACATTCATTTGTTTAACTTAAAGAAGAAGAGCCTAAACTCATAGCATGATCTCAGGCTTACGAATGCTATGCATTGCTTTTTGCCTACACAGCGCGCTTTTTCATAGCTCAATACGCTGACATCCTTATTGGGTTTTAACAATACTTAAATATTGAGGTCATTGACTTATAGGAGAAATAAATGTAATTAAGTAATATAACAATGGTAGTGGATTTCTTTACTTTTTCTCTACATGTTAGTGTCCCAGCAAAAAGGTATTTAATCGTCTATTTTGTCGCAAAGCCACGGATCCCATGAGAACTTTTTGCCGTAATTTCAAGTTCATGTAGTTTCAACGATAGACCGGATGTCCGTTGAACATCTAAGGCTCGTGAAAAAACGAAAAAGACTACATTGGTTCGGAAGTCAATGTTTTGTTTATAGTAGAAAAAGCAGGCCTTTAAAAAAAAACATGGCGTGATTCGTGTTCAGGTTTTAACCATTTCATGCCCTGCCTTTTTTTTTACAACATTTGCCAAACTATCAAATCGAAATTGCGTTACTCTTTCAGCTTTTGATTAACCACTTTAGAAGACATGGGCTTTGTAAACTTTTTTTTCTTTACTTCACAAAGAGTTAATCAGAAAAAAATAACCATCTTGCTATAAGCTAAGGGGGGGGGGATACCCGTCAAAACTGCCCCGGACTAAATGGCCCCGACAAAACGGCCCCTGAAAAAAATAGGGCCCTTGACAAAACGTCCCCGGACAAATCGGCCCTGGTCAAATTCGCCCAATGTCAAAACGGCCCCTGTCAAAACGGCCCCGGCAAATTGGCCGTGGTCAAAACCTCACCGACCAAAACAGCCCCACACAAATTTTTCAAATTTTTTACAAAAAATTTAAGCATTTTTTGCATTTTAAGTTAATTTATCCTTTGTTCAGCTTATTCACCTTTTATGATAGTTGTCCAATTGTAAAATTATTTCTTATAACGTTATGATATTATTTCTTCTCAACTAACAATTGTGACTTGCTACCATATAGTTTAAATGTTATTAAATTGTTTCTTGAGATATTATTATTTTTTTGTGAACTAAAACTGACACTGAATCGGTGAGTAAAAACCATAATATAAAACGAGCAAATTACCCGTGCTATGCTACGGGGTAGGTACAATAAGAGTAACTTTAATTAGTTTTAGGTCTCAAATTCTCCTTAAAAATTAATATAAACGGATCTGGAAATTAGGGTTGTGATAAATCAAACCCTTCTTAATAAAAACAAAGATAAGTGTATCGAGAAAAATAAACATATTATTAGTTTAAATATTACCCATCAATTTTGGTATTTCTGCTTTAATATAGCAACATCATTATCATCCGTAGCTTTACAGCCCATGTAGGGCCCTGGCTTGCTCAACCACATCCTTCCATTCAGATCGATTGATGGCTTTCTTTCACCATGCTCGAACCCCTTTAATAACGCATGGTATATTCTCTACCAGAATAACAAATGTCGTTAACAGTTACAAAAAGATAACGGGCAAAGTTCACTTTCTTTTCACGTGAATCAAAACATGAAAACAATATCTTTCCACAGGATTTCTTTGGTTCATAGAAATAGCTCGCTAAACACCCATTTCATTTATAGTCTAAGCATGAATTTAGTTCAAGGCGAACAGGATATTTTTAACCAGATAATATTTGTGAATATTGTGGCTTGGGGAGAGTAGAAAATATGGTTTACTTGTTTTAAAGGCACATGTTCCTTTAACGTGAATAAAAACGTAAGAACAATGCTGCTTTTTAAGCAAATGGTGAGAAATTTTCTTCTTATAAATTTTATGTCAATCATTATATATTCCCGCACATTTTTTCTAATCGTAACAATTCACTTTATATCAATCTTTTTACCCGTTGTAAAATATTCATCTAATAAACTCAAAACAGCTTGGCACAAAATGAATTGTTGTAAGTGTGTTTTTCGACATAACACGCACTTCCTTATGCTAGATCATATGTATAAGTCGTAATACCCGTGATATTTCTTTACATTTGATATATTTACACTATAAAGAACAGTTTTCACCCGAAGCGTATGTCATGCAACCGCATTGTTCGAGAAATGTACCCAATTTTTTAATGGATTTTTCATCATTCGTTAGGTCCTAGAGTAAAATACATGTGTTAAGATTACTTTTTTCTTTGGAAAAGCTCTCCAAAACATTTTTTCTAGGCTAAGCATGCCCTTAGTCAAATATATAGGATTTTTTTTGCGCCAGATGCTTTACTTTAGTTATGCCAATAGTATTTTCTAATTGGTGGTTGAACACTTCGACCCCAGACGATTCGACCCCGGACGGTTCGACCCTCGCAGTTTGACCACAGGACGTTTTGTTCCCGGTCGTTTTGAGTCCGGTCGGTTCGACCACGGAAGGTTCGACCTCGGGGGGATTCGATCCCGGACAATTCCGCCAAGTGACGTTTCGACCCCGAACGATTCAACCCCTTTCTATCTACACCTTAGAAAATTATTATTATTTTTGTTTGTATAGATCTATATAGTTTTAAAAATACTGGTTGTCATGTTAGAGGCGCAACATTAGCAGACATAGAAATAACCAAATCACACACACATGCGCACATAGCCCCTCCCCCCCACACACACACACAAACTTGCACCTATAGAAAACTCTACAGTTTTAACCATAAAACGCACCATAGTATTGCATTTTTCTAGCAATAAGTCTTTTTTATGTAAGCTTTTTCATTGATCTACCAATTAATCCACAACATCCATTCCTGTATAGTTTATGCATGACCTTTATTTAGGACAAATTAGATTTATTTTTATTGAGCTGTTTAATACTTATGTGATTGGGATGCGTAGGGTTGGGGAGATTTTTTAATATTGTCTATTTCTTTTTTTAAAAAAACACGTTGAATCGCAAGGTTTGGGTTTAAAATTTTACACTGCTGGTTTTCTTAATCTTTGCAAAAAGGACAATATCAGTGGCTATGAAATAGTGCCACTAAGTGCTCGGAAATATTATAAACTCATGACCCAAGAAATGAAAAGCGCCCTTCAAATAGCTCATAAAGTTGCCCCTCTTTATAAAAATTACAATTCCGCTATTTAACTTACAACAGTGTATAGGTCTAAATGATTATACACGTACCATTTTTTATTTAAAATCCCTGAGCGTTTACTTTCAATACGAATTTCCTTAATGACAGTTTATAATGAAATCGATCCAAAACACTCACTTGTATTAAGTAAGCACCTAAGCGAAATACCTCTTCCTCCTAACAAATATTTGCAATTGTTTTTTATAATAAATCATTCGTTGAATGCTTCAAAAGCGGTTCCGTGTTAATTTTTCTTTAAGAAATTTTTATTCTCTGTAATTTTGACTTGTTATAAGCCAGTATAAAATTTGCCTCCATCCGATTATATACATAGATGTATAAAAGCTTATATTAAAATGTAAAATTGATATTTCGTCAACAGTTAAATAATTTCTTCACATTTATTTCTATAGCTATTTAACAGTGACTAAGTGAAATTCGTTCGAACCATTTTCGTATGATTTTATTATTGTAAAATACAATTAAAATGTTTAGAAAGGTTCCATTTCCTTTACAAATAAATATGCACCAATCTTACCCAATTACATACTATAACTATAAATAAGGCAATTTCAACAGCGACTATAAGTTCTTTTCACAGTTTATTTTCCATTGTGGCAATTCATGCGAGTAATCATCCAACTGATCCTCAAGGGCTCATTTCTTCTAAAATCAAACATAAAGTAAAAACCATCTCTGAAAAAATCATTGGAGATTGTTCTTCTCATTAACAGTTTTTTAAGTCACATTCAATGACTTCCCGTTATCTTTTATTCAAGCACCCATGCAGATCGCATCGGCAGAAACTTGTGTTCATAAAATTAACGGAATTTTTCATAATCCAGTGCATAATTTTAACTATACATAAAAGATTACGTGGTAACGTCTTTTCAATATTTAATTTCACTTTTAGCAATCTATGAAATAAATCGTTATTTCACAACTAATACAAACACACAGTCACACGCACACACAGACGCACATACACA